>CANXYC012842930.1:0-13286 GCA_948193065.1 Aleurites moluccanus
TCATGTATTTATGGGACCCCTGCTAGGGAGGGACGTTGTATTCCCTAGTGCAGTGCACTTTATGACAATGCTGAGTATTAAAGTTCTAAAGTGACCCAAATCCTGTGATATCATATATGTGCTACCTTTACTTATTTGCATGGTTAATATATTATTATAATTATAGTTAATTACCTTATTATTCATATGCTATAGTTTATTGAACATTTTATACATAATATTGGCATTAATATTATTACTGTGCATTTACTGCATCTTTATGCATTTGAACTCACTGAGTATTTTTGTACTCATTCTCTTAGTGTTTAAAATTTTCAGGTCTTTAGTGAGGCACGTTCTTTCCATTGGCATATCTTATTCCGCCTTAGAAGTGTTGAGTTTGCATGTAAATATCAACTCCTAAAGATTTTGTAAACAATGTATATAATAGTTTTCCATGGTACTGTACATAAGTTTTGGCATGTAGATATAATTATAATTTTGCATATATATATATATAATGTTGCTTGTTAATGATATTTTGTTTGTTTATATATATGGATGAGTTGTATGATCAGATATATATATTGATATTGAAATGTTAATGGAGATCCAGAGGGATCAGTAGTTTGGGAATGATTATGAGAATTATTTGAAGTGTTGTTTGTTTGTTTTATTTTTGGGCATAGTCCTATTATAGAGGAGGTGCTGTCAAATTTTCTTCAGCATTTCTAAATTAATTAATCTATTTTTGTCTGTTGCATGCCATATAGATATTTCATTGGGGTTCTTCGTGGTATTGGTCGCTTATGCATCACCCATACCCTAGGACCGTTACGACTCCCGGGATGGGTCGTGACAATATCGCTCACTGCTTGTGACATAAAATATGATTTTATATCACTGCTAATGTTATGGGAACCTATAGGGTCACACATTTAGATCGGATCGATGATAAGAATTTTAATTCATGAGATGGATTAAAAAAAATAAGCATTGGACTAAATGGTTTAGCTAAGAACTAATATAAGCCCAAAATTCAAGCCTAAGTCAGATAGGGTGAATTAGTGTTTTATTAGTTGAACTAATGCTAGGGTTAAAAACCTATAAATATACATATGATGTTAATTTTAGGTTAGACAAATTTTCTACCATTTTTCAGAAAAGAAAATTGAAATTGAACCCTAATCCTAATTCTCTTAGACATATCTAGCAAAACATCTAAGAGATAGTCTTCTTGTTCATGAGATGAATCAAAGGAGAGACGATCCGTTCGTGTGGATACTGTAAAGGTAAAAGGCGAAAAAGCTTTTGCTCCTGACTCGGAATCAAACCTTGTAGCCAAATCATCAAATAAATGTATAAACCCTAACCTTCTAATTTGGATCTTCATATGGATCCTGGATGAAATCGAATAAATATTTTTATTCCACTACCTTTTCTGGTTTTGATTTCCTACACAGTCAACACCTGTATATTCTCAAGGTTCTTTGAGACCAGCTGCACAGGCACCCAACATTCCTAGTTGTGGGTTTTGTGGTCGGAGACATGGAGGGGAGTGTTGGAGACAGACTGGTGCTTGTTTGGGGAGTGGCCAGCAGGGCCATTATTCTAATAGGTGTCCATTGAGGGATGATCAGCAACCATTTGTTACAGTCTCTCAGCCGATAGCATAGGCGAGTCAGAATCTGGGTGGAGAGGCTTCAGGCAGAGGCAGAGGCAGGGGAGGACAGGCTCCCAATGGTAGTCAGGCTCCAGCTGGTAGGGGTCAAGGCAGAGTATTTGCAGTCAACATCCAGGAGGCCCAGAGATCAGATAACGTGGTCACAGGTACTATTCTAATTCAGAATGAGATTGCAGATGCCTTATTCGATTCTGGTGCTACTCACTCTTTTGTGTCACCACATTTTGCACCTAAGTTGAACAAGGAAAGGAGATTGTTAGATGTGCCTTTGATAATTGCTACTCCTATGGGTGATAGTGTTGATGTGGACTATTATTATCCTGACTGTGTGATTGAGATTGATGAGTGATAGTGTTGATGTGTACTATTATTATCATGATTGTGTGATTGAGATTGATGATAACATCTTGCATGCTGATTTGATTGAGTTGCCTGTGTTAGAGCTAGATGTTACTTTGGGTATAGATTGACTTACGAGGCACCGAGCGATTATAGATTGTTATCAGAAGAGGGTTAGATTTCAACCTGAGGGGTAGCCAGAGTTTGAGTTTCAAGGTGATATTTGGGAGTTTCGAGTTAATCTGGTTTCTAATATCCAGGCCAGGAGGATGATTAGAAAAGGTTGTTCAGCCTATTTAGCATATGTGATAGATGTGCAGAGGTCTTCTATACAGCTTGATCAGATACCGGTAGTTCAGGAGTTTCCTGATGTATTTTTCTAAGGAGTTGCCAGGATTGCCCCCAGATAGGGAGATTGAGTTTGAGATTGAGGTGCATGCAGGCACTGACCCTAAACCTATTCCTCCATACAGAATGGCTCCAGGAGAACTGAAGGAATTGAAGGTGCAGTTACAAGAGCTATTGGATAGAGGGTTCATTAGACCGAGCAGTTCTCCTTGGGGTGCACCAGTACTATTTGTAAAGAAGAAAGATGGCTCTTTGAGGATGTGTATAGACTATGGGCAGCTGAATAAGGTGAAAGTAAAGAACAAGTATCTATTGCCTCGGATAGATGACTTGTTTGATTAGCTGCAGGTTGCCAGCCATTTTTCGAAGATAGATCTGAGGTCTGGGTATCACCAGTTGAAGATTAAAAAGGGTAATATACCTAAGACTACTTTCAGGACCCGATATAGGTATTATGAGTTTTTGGTATTACCATTCGGGTTAACCAATGCACCAGCTGCTTTTATGGATTTGATGAACAGGGTGTTCGAGTCATATTTGAATAAGTTTGTCATTGTATTCATTGATGACATACTTATTTATTCTAGGAGTGAGGAGGAGCATGTGGAGCATCTGAGGATTGTGTTGCAGACACTTCAGGAGCATCGATTGTATGCTAAGTTATCTAAATGTCAGTTCTAGCTAACCGAAGTGTGTTTCCTTGGACATGTGGTATGCAAGGATGGGATTAAGGGGGATCCTCAGAAGATTGAAGTGGTTGCTAATTGGCCATAGCCTACCAGTGTTTCAGAAGTTCGCAATTTTCTGGGTATGGTTGGGTATTACAGAAGGTTTGTGAAGGATTTCTCCTGGATTGCAGCTCCATTGACTAGATTGATGCAAAAATAGGAGCGTTATGTATGGACTGATGAGTGTGATCGCAGCTTTCAGACTTTGAAGTATTGCCTCACCAGTGCTCCAGTGTTTGCATTGCCATTAGAGGGGGAGAAATTCACTGTGTATTGTGATGCTTCTCTGATTGGAATGGGGTGTGTGATAATGCAAATTGGTAGGGTAATTGCTTATGCTTCTCATCAGTTAAAGAAGCATGAAGCAAATTATCTGACACATGATTTGGAGATAACAGCTGTGATATTGGCATTGAAGATTTAGAGACATTACTTGTATGGATCGAAATGTGAGATATATACTTATCATAAGAGTTTGTAGTATATATTTCAGCAGAAGGATCTGAATCTTCGGCAACGCAGATGGGTGGAGCTTTTAAGGATTGTGATTATGAGATCCTTTACCACGGTAAGGCCAATGTAGTGGCTAATGCATTGAGCAGGAAATCGATGAGTAGTCTAGCTCATATTGTGATTGGCCGGAGGCCATTGATCTGAGAGATGAGGGAGTTGGCAGATTTGGGAGTGGAGTTAGAGTTGGGATCCCAAGATCGAAACCAGGCTCTGATAGCCCAATTTTGGTTGAAGTCATTGTTGCTTGATGATATAAAAGTGGCTCAGGATAGGGATCCTTATCTACTGAAGCTCAAGAGAGAGGTATAGAATGGGAGGATGTCAGAGTTTACAGTAGAAGATGGGGTACTGAGATGTGGGAAGTGCATATGTGTACCAGATTTTAATGGGGTAGGGAATCGGATTATGAGGGAGGCTCACTACTCGGCATACAGTGTACATCCAGGGATTACCAAGATGTTCCATGATCTGAGAAATGTATATTGGTGGCCTGGGATGAAGGGAGATGTGGCTCAATTTGTGTCTAAATGCTTAGCCTGTCAGCAGGTTAAGTTCGAGTATCAGAAGCCATCAGGGCTACTTCAGGAGATTGAGTTGCCAGAGTGAAAATATGAGCAGGTTACTATGGATTTTGTAGTATGTCTACAGAGGACTTCGAGGGGTTATGACTCCATATGGGTGATTGTAGACCGTCTGACGAAGTCTGCTTATTTTCTGGAGATTAAGACCAACTACACGGCAGCTCAGTATGCACAATTGTATGTGGATAAGATTGTGCGACTTCATTGAGTTCCTTTGATGATTATTTCAGACAGGGGTACACAGTTAACTTCTTAGTTCTGGCAGAAGTTTTAGGAGGCTATAGGTACCCAGTTATGGTTCAGTACTGCCTTCCATCCGCAGACTGATGGGTAGTCAGAGAGGACAATCCAGACTTTGAAGGATATGCTGAGACTATGTGTTCTGGATTTCAAAGGTAACTGGGATTACTATCTACCATTGATTGAGTTCTCCTATAACAACAACTACCACTCTTCTATTGGTATGGCTCCATTTGAAGCACTATATGGTAGAAACTATAGATCTCCAGTGTGTTAATTAGAGCCAGGAGAGAAGTAGCTTAAGGGACCAGAGTTAATTAGAGAGACTATGGAAAAAGTGCCTATGATCAATGAGCGGATGAGGACTACCTTCAGTAGGTAGAAGAGTTATGCTGATCCAAAGAAGAAGGATGTACATTTTACAGTTGGTGATCATGTCTTCCTTAAGGTCTCACCGATGAGGGGTATTATGAGATTTAGGAAGAGGGGTAAGTTATCACCAAGGTTTATAGGCCCGTTTGAGATTCTTGAGAAAATTGGAAATGTGGCCTCTAAATTGGTTCTTCCACTTAGTATGAGTCACGTACATTCGGTTTTCCATATCTATATGCTGTGGAAGTATGTGTCTGATCCCTCACACATATTGGAGGTTCAGGATATGGATCTCAGTGATGACTTGTCTTATGAAGAGCTTTCAGTAGAGATCATTGATCGATAGGTCAGACAGCTACGGAATAAGGAGATCCTGATGGTTAAAGTGCTCTGGAGGAATTAGTCCATGGAGGAGTACACTTGGGAGAGTGATCAAGAGATGAGGAACATATATCCATTTCTGTTCCAGCAGTGAGGTATGTATTTATTTAAATTCGAAGATGAATTTATTTGTAGGGGGTAGAATGTAATACCCTAGAAAGTTATAACTCACATGCATGATTTAGTTCTCAGTATATGGATCAAAAGTCTTGAAATGATGGGAAATAATTTTAGAGACACAATTAGAAAGCGAATTAGTTACTTTTCCGGAAAGCGGCGATGTCGGGAACCCTGTCGAGAAATTAGCAGTCCGGTCAATAGAAGAATTTTTTAAGTTGACCTGGGGATAAAAGATCACTATAAATCATGTGTAATTTTGGTAAAAAGAAAGAAGTAAAAATTATTTAGGAATACTGAAAAAGTAACCAATGGCAAAATCGTAAATTAAAGGAAGTTTAAGGTGAATAGTAAAAATTGATCCGTCGGAGTTACAGAATGACTTTGAAATCATTTTTATAAATAAGTATAAATCAAAATAAGCTTATTGACTCCCCACTTTAAAATTCAAATCCTGATAGAATTGACAGAATAAATTACAGAAGAATTTGGATCAAAGTGTGATATATGGAAGTTTGAGGATTTAGTTGTAATTTGGCAAATTGATTTTATTATATATTATACACTTAGAACCAAAAGCTATCATCTTCCTCTTCTTCATTGTAGTGGCTAAACCATTTCCTTCTCTTCTTCCCTCTCATTTCTTCATTTCTCATCAATTTCCTTAAGAGAAATTTAGAGAAAAGTTGAGTTTGACTATTGTTTTATCATTTACCACCATTAGATTGCTTGAAAGAACAAAGAAATTCAAGGAAGAACTCCATCATCATTTCGGCAAGAATGTCACCTTAAGGTAAGAAGTTAGTTTGTTTGTTTTAATGGCTTAATTAGATGATATTTAGGTTGAATTGGATGGATTTTTAGTTAGATTTCATCAATTGATGTAAATTGATAGAAATCCCTAAATTTCTAAACCTGATGGAAGTTGTTTAACTTAGTATTTGAATTGGTATTAGTTAGTATTAATTGATGTTAGAATATGTTCATTGGATGTTAATAGGTAACTAATTGATGATTGGTTTGATGTAGAATTCAAGTTGTGACAAAGGTGTGCCTATTGGCTCATTTGGTGGAATTGGGTGGAATTTAATTTTCCAAAGCTATTTGGAAGCTTAGGTGAGTCTTGTATGCATCCTTTAACATGCCATTTTTGTTGAAATTGAGATTGGAATTCATTTGTGAAAGTGGTATGTTGGCCGAACCACTTGCACTATTCATTACCCTTATATTTTGCTTGTTTCCTTCATGATTTTCATAGCCAATTTGAGCCCTTTTGATGTTGTTTAATCTTGTTTAATTGATGCCTATGTCATTATTGCCAATGTAGCTTATTTTTGGTTGAATTGGGCAAGTCAATTTTACACCCTAACCTAACCTATTGGCTTGCCATTGTATGCCCACCATGTGTTTGATGAAATGCCTAATTCATTTTGTCTTTGGCCTATTGTTTGCATTCCATAGGCCTATCATTTGAATGCCATTGTCGCCAGCGACGTTGGCATGCCAATTGGCCTACCGTTTTCCTTTGCAGAGCCAATTTTTATTCCATGTATTTATTGATTACCTAACCATATAACATTGTTTGTTTATCACCTACCACAATGCCGTTGATCTTATTGTTAACTAAATGATTGATATTGAGCTTACTGATATGGAGGATGTTATTGTTGCATAATGGTATCCATTGATATGTTATTTCCTTATATTGATCCTAATGTGGCTTGACAGAGCTACCGATCCGATAGGATAGTGAGAAAATACTATCGACAATGTGCACATTGTATTACTAATATCCTAGCTAGGAGGGGTTATAGTCCTGGCCATAGGACCTGATCAGTCTTATGTTCACTGATATTGATATGCTACTGGAGATTATATGTTCATATATGGTCCATACTAATTACTGGAAATTATATGATTTCATACAGTCCATCCCTTTATCTATCTTTCCATATGATACCGAGCCAATGTTTTATTCCTTGGCTATTCTGTAACCTGATATTGATTCTGTATACTGTTATCTGACCTATTGGTACTATTGCTCCATTGTTAACTACTGTTTATTTGTTGATGCATATAGATTCACTGAGTATCTTATATACTCACCTTTTCATTGTTTACCCATTTCAGGAGAGGAGTATAGTACAAAATCTTATCGTCTGTCATCCGAGGATTTCTGCTGGCAGTTTGATGTATATACTATGATTTTTGTATTATTATTTTGATGTTCATAATCCTACTCCATGGAGTATGTATGGGTTAGCTAGGAAATGAACATGTATATATGTTTATGATGATATTATGAGTTATGTGATGATTATATGATATGATGTATTAATTATCACAGCCAATTACAGAATAACAGAATGGATGGTAACTAACTAAAATGGATAATATATTGTGGTTTTTAGATTGTGCATGTGATACTGGATTCTATGGGTGTCGGTCTCCATTGGCATCTCCCATACTCTAGGATTATCGTGATCCGGAAACAGGTCGTGACAAAGTGCTTCAAGGTAGTGGTTAATTATTAAAAAGTCATATATATAAAATCTCTAGAGTTTCATAGTACTGTATATATATAGATTAATGATATAAAAATATTATATGAATATTTGTTAATGACAGCCGATGTGAATGATATAAATCGTAGTATGGGAAATATTTAAAGACTAATAATGATTAAATTAAGGACAAAGATAATGGTACTAAAATAATAAGGTTATAATGTAATGTGGCATAAGAAAAATAAAAAATTATATGTACTTAGAAGTGTCATGAATGTTTATTGAATTATGAAGTTGAGGGTATAAGGATGGCAAATTATTGGGAGTATAAAATATTTTTCTGTGCAAGCTGTGTAATTTTTTGAAAATTCTGATTTTGGGTTGAGAATAACATTAAAATTACAAAGGAGACTCTGTCGAAATTTCTGTAAAGTTAACAAGTAATAAATGGAATTTTAAATTAATGAATGAGTTAAGAATGAATGATTGATAATTGGATTGTTAGCGAGTTCTATGGATTTCGGGTGATCTTAGGTCTACCTATGCCTTAGGACCGTCATGTCCCAAAAAGTGGGACGTGACACCAATTAAAAGACTTAAAAAAATAAATTTAGAAAAAAAAATTAAAAGTTTGGACACCCTATATGTTCGATTTTTAGTAAATTCTTTTATCTAATTTTTCTTCACATACCTAAAATTAGATAAATAATGAATGAGTTAAAAATAAAAATTAAGTGAAATTAGTAAAATCTAAATGCTCAAGTACTTAATAGAAGAATAAGAAGAGAAAAAATAACAATTTTATAATTTTTGAGAAGTGTAGGTCAAAAAGTTAATTTGATTGATTAATAAGTAAAAAAATAATAATAGTAATGATTAAATGGGCAAGTGGCCGACCAAGTGGAGCCTCTCTCCACCAAAAATAATTTTATTTATTTTTCTTAAATTAACATAGATATAAACTGGGTCACATATATTTTTCTTTCCTTTTTCTTGATTTTTATTTTTTAAAATTTATAATTAGTCATATTAGTCTATAAGCTTAAATCACCTTTTACTTAAACTTCACTCACTTAAATCACCTTTCCACCATCTCAACTTCAATCCTTTCTACCTATAAGCTTCCTTCCTCATCAAATTAGTAGGAAATTTATTGATAATTGGAGGAAATTCTCTAAAGGCTTCAAGAAATAAAACTTTAAACTAGCTCTATAATTTGAGTTAATGAGTTTTAATGGTAGTTTAAAGGCAAATGCTTGAAAATTTTAAAATTTTTGTGTCTAGATAGAATTTTGAGGCTGGTTTTTATGCCTTAAAAATAGGAATTTGGAAATTCATAAAACATGAAAGTTATAGAAATATATGTGTAGATTATATGTCTTTAAGGAAATTTTATCCAATTCATGCTGTGTTGACAGATATGGGATACCGAGTAAGACTGACTCGGGTTATAATTTTGATTGAGAAACCCTAATATTTTTTGCATTTTTAAGTACTTTACAATCAAAATCAGAGAAAATTCAAAACATAAAAGATGTTTCCTTATGTCTTAGATAAATTTAAGTGAAAATATAACATCATTTGGATATCTATATATTGAGATATGAATAAAAAAATAGAAGTTACTCTAGTAGGATTTGCAGGACAAATTTCAGGATGCAGGACGAATTTAGAAAATTCACCATAATTTGTGTAGTATCCAAAAAAATCTGAAATTTTAGTATGTTAAATCCATATATGTCTAGTTTAATTATAAAAATAATTGAAGCAATTAGATGAGTATAATTAGAGATATTAATAAAAGAATTTAGGCTGCTAGAAACTAAATTATAGAAAATTGAAAGGGATAGTTACAATTTGATTCACATTATATGAAATTAAAGTAAATTCAGTATTAAAACTATCTAATTGCTCTTGTAGCTTCAAAAGATAAAGATAAAGAAGAAGATCCATTGGATCATTCCTTTTGCTTGTGTTAGAGTGGACGGTTAAGTTTTTTTTTTTTTTGGAGCTAGAATTGTAAAGGTAAGAATGTATATATGTTATTTTACTTGAAATGGAAACCAATTAAAACTTGCCAATGTTCATTGCATTACTAAATCCTAATTTCCATATTGCCATATTTTCTTATTTAATTATGATTCTTAAACTATATCATTGGTTAATGGAAGCCAAATGACAACCTAATTAATTGAAATGTCTAATTGGTTGATTTACCTTTCATTTGGCCAAATGTAAACATATAAATTTCTTTGTTATTGTTTTGAATTTTTGTATGGGCATTCTTGATACTTTACATTGGTACCTTAAGCCCCTTTGAAATGATAATACCTAAAATTATAGCCATTGGAATTGAAAAGCCAAAATTGGGTCGAATGCCTTCTTTAAATAACCTTAATAATATTGTTCTTGTTTTGATTGCTTTATTGATAATGAACCTTCTATCCATTGTAAATTTGAAACTTAAATTGAAACCAAATGTGATATTATAAATGACAAGCCTCCTCACCTGATGGTGTAGGATAACAATTTCATCAGGTATTATGTACAGTGGACCCCAGCTGGGAGGGGTGTTCTCAGTCATACAGTATGATTAGCTGTATGAGTGATAAGCATGCTACCAGCTATAGCATCTGTTTTTATACATAGATTATAAATCTGTCATTAAAGTGACCCACTTCTTGACACCTTTATATGTTGATTTCTTTACCCTAAATATTGTATGGTAACCCTAACAGTGATTCTAAATTATATACTATATGCTTACCCAAACTATTATGCATTTCTAATGGCTACATTGATTGTCATTCTTTATTAATATTTATTCTATATTCTACATCGTTGAACCCTTTACTTCTTTTGTGAAATTTTCTTTATTTAACAAGTAATGTGACATATATACTACTCACTGAAATTATACCTCATTCTTTTTAGTGGTTTAATATTTTTCAAGGGATCAGTAGATAGGTGCGGTTCCAATTTCGTCTTCTTCAGCTGAGAACCTTACATATTTATATATTGTCTCCAATTAGTGGTACTTTGATTTGTAAATGATCCATGGTTTATAAAATGGTTAACTAATATTTTGATATATGTAAATATTCAATATTAACATATGTTGATAATTAATAATGTGAATGTTGAATTAGAAATTAATGAAGTATTAAGAATGAAATTTTCTTCTAAAGTCGAGGGTATAAGGGTGAAAATATAATAGGTGTATTTCTTATGCAAGTTGGGTGGTTGAAATTTATTGAAGAGAGAGACATTGGTCATGGGTAAAAGTTGAAAAAACAGAAAAAACTATGTTGAATTTTCTATAAAAATTGTTAAGTGAGGTTTTACGGGTTTAGGTGGCCTTACGCCTTCCCAATCTCTAGGACCATCATACCTCCTGAAGTGGGGATGTGACGAATCACCCAAATAAAATCATAGCCCCTAGATGTATGAGGGAAATGCACTATGAAATCCATAGTCACTTGTTCCCACTTCTATTCTGGCTGTTCAATCTCCTGTAACAAATCCGATGGCTTCTGATGTTCAAACTTGACTTGTTGACAGGATAAATATATAGACACATATTCTGCTATCTACTTCTTCATTCCAGCCACCAATAGAAATCTCTCACATCTCGATATATTTTAGTGGTTCCATGATGAATATTGTAAGGTGCAAGATGAAATTCATCCAAAATCTTTTTCCGGATCTCATTCACATCAGGAACACATAATCTATCAGCCAATTTTATCATCCCATTATTTATTTGGAACTCATAAGTTTTTCATGCCTGAACACATAATCCTCTAGGATGTCCTCTTGGTGGCATTTACTATAACAAGCAGAAGGAATAATTATTAGTTAACGATATGCAGATAAACACACATAACAGATGACAGACAATTGACGATACAAAAATTCTTATTATTCCATAGTTCACTTATATTTTATGCTACTTATTCTTAATTAATTATTTTAAATTTTAATCTTTGCTCTGATACTAACTTTGTCACATCCCACTTTAGGAGATATGAAGATCCTAGAGATTGGGAAGACATAAGACCACTTAAACCTACAGAACCTCACTTAATCATTTTTATAAAAAAATTCAGCATAGTTTCCTCTGTTTTTTTTTTTCAACCTTTACTCAGGACCAATGTCCCTCTCTTCATTAAATTTCAACAATCCAACCTGCAAAAGAAATATACTTCTAATTAGCTGTTAGCTTTTACTGATAGTTATTAGCTAGTACTTGATAGTTGATAGTTGATACCTGATACCTATTAGTTCATAACTGATTATTGTAAATGTTCGATAAAATTATTATAACTTGTTAGCTGTTAACATATTTAATGATCAGTAAGAATAAATATTCATATATACTTTTTTATTTAAATATTATTTTTAATAGTATAATTTAATCTTTTTATTTAAATAAGTAAGAGTTTTTCAAAAAAACTTCAAATCAGAGTTTTTGTAAATAACTGTTGTTTAGTGTTTGACTACCTAATTATTAACAGTTATTATTAACTAAATGAGTTTAATGCAACTGTTAGAAAAAAAAAATAACAGTTAAATAAAATTTTATTGCCAAATACTCATTCCATTTCCCATTAAAATCTAAGTTTAATTCTACTCTCTTATTTTAAGATGACTCAATTATACACTTGGTTATAAAATGTGGACCAATCAAGGGACCAATTAAGTCCAATCCTTAATCCATAATGGAATTGTTAGTGATTTAAAAAAAATTACAATATTTTATTGCTTGATTGCTAGTTTCTCCTAATTTTTTAAAGAAAATTATGATAATAGTAACTTTATGCAAATAATAATGGATATTAGGAAATTATTTTTTGAAAAACCATCATTATTATAAATATTTGATATTTTACTTTACTAGTTAAAATTTTAAAATAAACAATAAATTTATGTTATTTTAATGAGATATTGAAATGATATAGTCAAAATAAAAATTTCCCCAAAAAATATGCTTAGTTGTTAATTAATTATTATTATTATTATTATTATTATTATTATATATGTTATTTTATGATTTAAGACTATTAGAAAACGTTAAAAAATATAACTTTCACTAAGAAAGATACAGAAAAGTTATCAAAAAATTCAAAAGATCACTAACTTCAATAGAAAGTGGGACCCAAACAATAAAAAAATTATAACTTTTCCATATCACTAACAGCTATGTTATGGGCCATTAGAGATTGGATTTGATTGGTCCATATCATAATTGAGTATAGTTAGGGAACGCTGTCGGAACGTCGTGGTCTGGAAATTGACCAACTGGAACCCAAAGTTAAAAAATATTACTGGGCTTATTTGGCCCATTTTTTAGTATACAAAAGAAACAAGAATGGGCTGATTGGGTAAAAATTGAGGAAAAGCCCAAACTATGATTTTGTGTCCTTTTCCAAGGTTCATGCAATAAGAATTCTAAAATGTAACCAAGATTTGAGACAATTTGTTGCCAAATCAATAA
>CANXYC012843474.1:0-18398 GCA_948193065.1 Aleurites moluccanus
ATAAATTAAAAATATATATATATATATATATATATATATATATATATATATATATATATATATATATATTTCAGGGACGGATAAAACTCAAGTGGATTTGAAGAAAAAAAATTTATTAACAGTAAAAAAAATTTCATTTTGACAAATTTAATTTTTCAGGTAGAAAAAATTTAAATTTTTATATAAAAAATTTTTTTCGGAGAATTAATTTTCTGATTTGGTGTTATATATTGCGTTATATATTGCTTATGGAGAATAATCTGAGCCAGAAGTTTTTGAAGTCCCAAAAGGCCCTAAAACGTAAAATTGTAGTAATCAGTTAAGGAGGTCTTATTTGTAATTTCACATATTCGCTCTGCTCTCTCGTATTCTGCAAATTTGAAGCTCAGGAGTTTTGGTTCGAGCTTAGTGTGTTTTGATTTTTGAATCTATGCAGGCACGAAGATAGTGTTTGCAATTCCAACTATGGTCAGATCTGTGTCAATTTCAGGAAATTATTCACCAATTGAAAATGTTGTTAATCATGTTAAAATTCTTCCTTCCTGCTTATAATGATGATCATGGAGGTGTTATTGTGGAAATGGAGGAGCCTATGGAACCTGATATCTTTCTTACTTTGCTTAGAGTTTCCATATCATTATGGAGGCAACAAGTGTGTTTGTTACTCTAGTAAAATTTCCTTTAAGAATGTGTGTTAGCTGGTTATATCTTTTTATTTGTTTAATTAGATATGAACTAGTTTCCTAGTCAGATCGGAGACTTTTGCAAGTACTAAAATGTCTTTTAGCTTATTTTTGTAGGGGAAAAAGGGAGTTTGGATTAATTTGCCCATTGAACTTGTAAATCTGGTGGAAACTGCAGTTAAGGTAATTACTTTCTGCGAAACATAAGGGTGACTGGCAATCATAAGTAAGGATAATACCTGTGTAATCATTCAATTATTCTCTAATTATTATCCATCAAAATGATTCCATCACGGGGATTTTCCATGGATAAACTGTTCTGGTGTAGGAACAAGTATCCGGTGACTTGATTACCCTGCAAACTGTATCAATAAATCCATCTTGTTGGATCTATGATGCATTTTTTTCTAAAACCAAATGGTGGTGGCTGGGATATATTCATTCCTGAATCAGAGTGAAATTTTATATGGATAACCCCTTCTGGTGATAGAGACATGTACTTGGACAACCCATCCTGTGGAATTCTACAAATTATCTTATTTTACTGCTATAAAAAATTTACAGATTTTTCCATGTGTAAAATTGAAAATAAGATTCTTGTTACGTAAGTAGGCTGCAATCTAAGTTCAAGCACGAGGCCTCGAGTGATAAGTTAGTTAGATTGTGTCAATCCTCGGACCTCAGAGATTAGTGCTCCAACAGCTTTGGGTACTCTCAGCTCCCAACTAGCAGAATTAATACTGAACATAAGATTGGTTTTTCTCTTCCTGCTATTGTTTTTTTACCCAGGGAAAATGCCCTGGATATATTGATGATTATTTACTGTCACATGCTACATTCATTAATCTGGTATATAATTGTTAGTTACTACCACAAAGTTACAACAGGAAAAAGGAAGATATCGACTTCTCTAATACATATGCTGTACTGATAACAGGAATGATTCTCGTACCACCATGCTGAGCCAAATTACCTCATGCTTGTTTACTGGATTCCTGAAACTGCAAGTACAATCCCCGCAAATGCTTGACACAGAGTAGGAGTTGGTGCTATTGTCTTGAATGATAAAAGAGAGGTATTTTCCTACATTTGTCCAAACTTCTATTGCTGTTCTGTTTGCTCTGATCCTACTTTTCTTTTATTTTTAGGTCACATTTTTTATATATATTTTTATTCTAACAGATATTTTAATTTACTTTACTTTGATCATTCCTCTCCTCCAAAAGTTTATGTCTCTCTTGATTTGAGCATTGGTCTTAGTTGACTTCATCCCCTCCCCCGTGCGTTTGCTGTCTCCCTTAAAAGGAGGAATCTTTTACTTTGTGAGTCCCATCAGAGTTTCTCATATATTATGTAGACACTTATCTATAAATTCTTGCAATTGAGAAAAGCTTTTATAATTTTTTTTCTTCCATATTCAACAACAGATTCTGAAGAATCATTTATGGTTGAGGATTCATTTGTGTATCAATCATAGTCAAAAGATTATAATTTAGTTCTCACACTCTTAAATATTTACTTAAACACGACACAACACGATATGACATTGAAATATGCTGATCTCTAAAAATATAGGACATGAAACGCCGGGGAAATGTTATATAAAAGTATATAAAAGATACATATTTTATATATAAAAAGACATAATTATTTCAATGTCATTCAATTCCTATGTTACAATTGAATTTCGTAGGTTATATAGAGTGGTAACATTACAGTGGTAACAAAAATTGATGGTTGCATACTTGTAGGCATAGAGGAAAAAAAAAACAGAATAAAAATATGTTAAGATTTGTTTAACTATTAGGCTATTTCCTGTTCCTTCTATTTTTTTTTTTATTTCCTTTCTAAAATTAGTTTCTTTATTAATTAAAATTTACACTATAATATACCTCTCAAGTTTCCTAAAAGGATCCTACAAATTTCTTCAAGGTTTCTAAGACTTTCCTATAAGTTTCCAAAATTCAAAAAAATTAAAAAAATAATGGGAAAATTTTTTAAAGTTTCTGAAACATTTCCTAGAGTTCCTGAAAAGTTCCGATATCCAAAACGTGTCCTAAACGGGAACGTTGACCTTTTAGCGTTTCCGTGCAACTTAGCCCATACTTTATGATATGAATAGTTTTGGATGCCAGAATAGAAACACAAAATGGTTTGTGAAAATGGTTGTTGTGGCATGATCTAATTCTGTTCAGTGTGATCTTGGACAGCAACACACGCAACATACATATTTCTAGTATTGACTGGGCAATCCTCTGTTGGTACTTGTTGTCCAGGAAAAGAGTGGCATTTTTCGAGGAACAGGTGTGTGGAAAATCCCCACTGGAGTTGTTGATGAGGTACATGCCTAATGTGAGGAATTATTCATTGTTTCACTAATTAATTCACTTCATTAAATATTTATTTAAGCTCATCAACATATAGGGTGAGGATATCTTCTTGGCAGCCAAAAGAGAAGTAAAAGAAGAGACAGGAGTAAGTGATAAATGTATACTGATAGACTGATAGATGTTTCTATATTTCTAAACGCCACATGTTTTTGTTGCTTAGATTGACACAGAGTTTCAGGAGATTCTAGCATTCAGGTGAGCAAGTTGTTGCTGGTTTCTTATCCTGCTGTATTTCCATGTTACATAATTATATCTTACCTACATATCTATAGTCAGATAAGTTGAATGATAATGTCACTAATCATAACTTGACCATTAACTGTTCCCATTTTAATTTCATTCTTTTGACTTTGAAGATGGCCATTCATAAAATTGAATTGGCATAGAAATAGAAAGTGTTTCTATTTAGCTAGCCTATGGACACCATAATTGCATCTCTGCCATATATTTTAGTGCATAACGGCCAACCCCATTTTTTGTTTCCTAAAATTACATGGAAACATGACCAAATCAAGCTTATTGTAGATTAATGTTGACAATGAATCATTGAAGCATACTGAGAAGTCAAAATTAGGAACCTAATAATACTGAGAAATATCAGTTGTAATAATTCTTGCACGAATTATGCTGTCCTAATTTTTGAAGTCCCATGAAAATTTGCACGAATTATGCTTTCCTAATTTTTGAAGTCCAATGAAAATTTGCATGAATATGCTGTCCTACTTAGCTATATTACCTCCGTTTGGGTTAATGCATTGAATGATTTCATACTGCACCTCAGCTCTATCTAGGATTCTGCTCTGGGGCATCTCTTTCTTCATATTCCAAAATTGCTTTAAGGAGCATGGATTTTGCTCTTTCTTTATCATATTTAATTTTCTTCTAGGACTTCACATCCCTAAAGTATTAAATAAGAGTTTGTTGATTTCAATTTGTTTGATGCCTTCTGTGTCCTCACATTTTTATGGCCTTAATTTACAGGCAAACACACAAATCATTCTTTGGAAGTCAGACTTATTCTTCCTGTGCATGCTGCATCCCTTATCTTTTGACATCCAGAAGCAAGAACTAGAGATTGAGGCAGCCCTGGTAATTCCAAGCAGTAGCCCATGCATTACCACGTAAGTGATTCATTTTTTTTATTTTATTTGTTTGGACGCTAATATTGCTAGTATTTACTGTTTCCATAGGTTCTGTTTTTTTCAAGAATTTTTTTTATGCATGAAAAACTCTTGAAATAGATCAGTGTAGAATGGAATTAGTTCTAAGCGAATATGTTAGCTTCAAATTAATGAGTAAATATGCAAAAATTGTATGTATTAGTGCAACTGTTACTTGTGCGTCATCCATGACATGTTTTGGTGTTGAGGTCTGCCATTTGTTATTTTCTTTTGATGTTGAATACTTGCTATTTATTTGTTCCCGCTAGAAGATCCTTAAGCAATATTGAATTCTGTTAGCCCTAGAGGTGGGCGCTGCAGGGTAATATCAAAGATATGACTGCTTTGTTGTTAAGATTTGTTCACTTCCGTGTATGGATTATTGATTAGTACCCAATTAAGCCAAAGGTTCTGTGATGTGCTCTTCTTGATTTGGTTGCAGTTGATCATATTTATGGATTACATGAGAGGATTTACAATTTTCTCTTCAAAAAATTTCCAAACTGTAACCATTGACTGCTACATGTGTTTGACTTTTTTGCTTCCCTCGTTTTCATTCTGTTCCAAATTTTAATAATTTTGTGTCATCTTGAAGAATCTGGGTTCAATGATAGAGAATACAGTAGCTGATTGAGGTGTCAATTTTTTGATAGTGGTTATCATTCGAGGAATTTGCAGCTCAACCTTTTGCCCAGAAGCATGAACTTGTCAAGTATATTGCCGACTTATGCTTGGCAAAGGTGGACAGAGATTATGCTGGATTTTCTCCACTGCCTATAACATCAATTTTTAATGACAATATAAGTTACTTGTATTCAAATATCCGAGATTTGGAACAGTCAAGTTCTGCAGATCACCAATGGAAAACAGGTTAACATCGTTGTACTATTTGTCTGTGTAACTATATTATTTCATTTATTGATTTTGAAATAAATGAAAGAGCTTTCTCGACGTGACAAATTCCAAGGTTGCTAGTACTGATGTGCAGATGAAAATATACTGACAACGAAAACTCTACAAGGGGAATGCATAGGGATAACTACCTGAATAGATACATTTTATATAGAGCTGACATAGGAATAGCAACACTAGGAAATAACTTATTGAGGGGGCGCTGTGTCAAAAACACAATAGTTTTGCTATGTTTGTTTTTTAGATTTTAAAAAAATTTTATAAAATTTTTTAAAAATCATAATATTATAGTATTTGTTGTAACGAATCCAATAACATATTTTTTGTATGAAACAAAAATCAAATGGATCTAAAAACATATGTTAAAAGTGTGTTAAATCTATACCATTAGATTTAACGGTCTAAATTTAATATATTTATATTGTATTTTTTTTTAAATTTATTTAATTTTTGTTTGGTACAAAAAATATATTATTGAATTTGTTGCAATAAATATTATAATATTATAATTTTTAAAAAATTTTATAAAATTTTTTGGATTTTAAAAAGTAAACACAATAAAAACTATTGTGATTTTGAGACAACAATCCCCTTAATCCGAAAATAACTAAGTTCATCACTTGGTCTTTTTATTAATTGTTCCTGTAATGAAAGAATGTTATAGTCTGTTCTCGTTTGGCTTTTGGTCTTTGAGCACACAGAACCGGATAAATTTTTTTCCAATGATGTCTTGCCTTCGCCTACAACGCTTGGTCAATATCCATGCCATCCTCTTGCTCCACCACCTCCATCGCTTCCCAACTATCCAATAAAACTGCCGCCACCTCCAATTTCTGGGTATCCTTTGTATATCCCACCAATATCTTACGGCAATTGCACACCAGTTCCAGCCCAGTGCTGCCCTTATCCCCTCCATATCCTTTTGGATTTCAGCCAGTTGACAACTATTCTGCATCTTGTTCACCTGTTTATTTCATTTCAGTTATGTTTTTGTTATTCTCCATAGCTATTCTGCTCTAGGTTTCTATGGTTTATTTTTCCCCTGGTTTCACTTTCCAGGACTGTCTAGCTTATTAAACTATGATCTGTAATAAGGCCTTTCCTTTAGTAACCATGCTTCTTCTTTTTAATGTTTTACGCATAGATAAAACTATCAAGGAGCCTGCTATTCATTGTATTGCTGTTTTCTTTTTTTAATTGTTAATTATTATCCTTTTGTTTTACTTTTAAATGTATAGAATCACACTCTTAATTGTGACCAGCTAGCTAGATGGGTTAAGTGCCTTGTCTCTGTAATTTTAGCATAGATAGTCTTCTGTCTTATAATTATAGAGAGTTTTTTGGATAAATCGAAAATTATTTTTGTAAAAAAATCGATTTAAATGGGTCAAATGAAAATTTTTTATAGATTAATAATATTTTTAATTAATTTTGGATGGATCAAAAATTAATTTTATATAAAAAATTGGACTTGAATGGGGTCAAATAATATTTTTTATATATATTAATGGAATTTGTGGTCTAGACCCGTCTAGACCCCTATTGAGCTCCGTCCCTTATGAGAGAGAATTTGGTAGGTTGTGAGAGGCTGGTTTAGTTGGCGGAATGGAATAATTATTTCAAGAAACATATATTTTTGGTTTTTTATAAAATTTATATTTCATAAGTTAAAAAAAAAAAAAACTATTTATTATATGTTTAGAATTTCAATCAAAATTTACTATTTTATGGAATAATTATTTAACATCTAATTTTAAAATAAAACTGAAAATACACAGCATATTTATTTTATTTTGTGCTGTTTCGTGAATCAAGTGAGTTTAGAAGATTTGTTGCGAGAGCCAAGTAGCAGAAAGAGCTTAGCCTCAATTCCCACATGGCATTGTGGACTGTCCTTTTGTGGGGGTGTAGTAGGGTTAATTTTTTTTACATGGATTTTACTCTAAATGGCAACCTTATTTTTCATACCCTAACTGAATGATAAGTGTGTTTTAAGAAAGACTTACCCATTAGTATTTGTATACATTTTTGCACCCCAAGAGATGTTTGCAATGGATGAATCACATTTCCTATCAATATAAATTCACTGCAACCATTTTGTCCTTTCCTGCAAACTCGTATGAATTTTGGGCTTTAGATTAACTTAGGCATTCAACACTTATAAAATCAAATTAAACTTTTTATTCCAAAAATTTTCAAACTAAATTAAATTATTATTATAAATTAAATTAAACCATCATTATAATTAAATCATCAGTTTGATTTAGTTTGAATATTTTTGATTTATCGGTTACAAACTAAATATATTTTTTACAAATCTTCATTATTTTATTATAAATTTAAAAAAAAAATACCAATAAAATATTAATAATAAAAAAATCTCAAAAATAATATAATATTATACAATATAAAACTTATTTATTTTACTAATTAACACATCTAAAATTTATATTTTTCTAAAAATTAGATTATTTTTTATTTATTTTTAGTTAATTTTTATGAATGGTCATTTATTTAAATTTTAAATTAATATTAAATTAAAAAAATGTGATTATATATAAAATCAAATCAAATATATTTAATTGTAATAATAGTAAAAAATAAATATATATAATTTCAGTTTAACTCTATTTGAAACTAAGAAAAAAAATAATTACATTATAAATTAAACTGAATTTTTAATTTATTTTATTTTTCAAACTAAATTAAATTAAATAAATTATAAAATCATTAATTTTAATTAAATTAAATAAATTATAAAATTTTTAATTTTAATTTAATTTAATTTAATCTATTTAATTTCCACGGGGCAGATAGAACACGTATGACCACTCAATGAACAATTAGACTCTATATTCCTAACAAATACTATAAAGATTGGAGCCACAACTCCTATCTCATGTGAACTATGTCCGCCAGCTTTTACTCAAAAGTATTTTTGTTTTTTTCATATTTAACTTAATTTTTTACTGTGGCATATGTCGTGCTAGGAAGTGGTTCACTGCTCAGCTGAATTAAAATTAAAACGTAAAATGTATTTAATTATTATGTTAATAGTTACATTTATTTAAATGTATTTAATTGTTATGTTAATAATTTTTAGTGTGTAGAAAAAAAAATTAGGAAAATTATTTATAAATAATATTTACCAAATTAAAAATTATTAGTATATTGTGATTTAATTATTACATGATTTTTATTATTTTATATTTTAATATTTAGCAAAAATTAAAAATATATTAGTTTAATATAATGTAATTAATTTTGAGTAATATGTAGATATAACATAAACAAAAATTCCACATAAAAATATTAAAAATAATGCACAAAATAAATATTATTTTAAGATAAAATTTATCCATTATATTTTAAAAATATTTAAAATTAACTTCAATCCTAATAATTTCAAAGATGTAAATATTTTTCAAATTTTTTTACATAAAAATTATTACATTTAAAATTGATATTTTGAACAATAATTAAAAATTAATATACTTTATTTCTAAAAAAAAAGAAAAAGAAAAGAAATACAATCTCAAAAAACAAAAATAAAAAATTGCAAACACTACAAAAAGAACTTCAATACATCAACATCCACATTTTTACCGGTGTGCTTCTGTAGCTTTACATGCATTGAATGCATCTTTCCAACCATTACAAACTCGGTGCCCTTATTTCCACCTACCATGGCAGTTGGCAATTTCAATTTTAATCAAAGACAAACTCGTAACTTTTAAGGGCATGAGTGAACAACTATCAGAAACTGTATCAGCATGAGAATGATTGAATGGAAGTTGCAGTACTATAACATGAATAATCAATCATGAGAGAAATGCTGGTAGGATTATTTGCACAGGCATTGTGCTATGATGGACAAGGAGCTAATCAAGGTAGGTTCAGAGAGATCTAGCATTTCATAACAAATCCCCTACCTTGTGTTAGTATTATATATAGATCAAATCAAAGAACTGCAGATTGCAAACAATAGTTTTTTATATTACTATGCCAAAATCTTCCTGATTAGTGACATTAACAGAGTGCGTCAATAGTCCACAGCATCTATGACAAAATACAAATCACAATCCCCCTGAAAATCCTCTTAAATACAAAGGAAAAATAAATAAATTTCCCACACTAAAAATAATAAGAAAAAAAAAATTAAGCACATTCTCAATGAGTAATAAATTAGCCCATTAAGAGCGTCACAAATTCCCCACAAACTAAGTAAAAAGGAAAATAAAATGAACTTACAGCATTGATAGCCCTAAGCACAAACTTAATATCATGGCAACAAGCCTTCCACCACCAAATCTCACACCAGAATTGTCATCAGCTGTTTGATCTGAGGGGTCGTCATCAGCTGGTGCATCTGCTGGTGAGTCTGATGGTGCTGAATTCAGATCCTTGCTAGATTTTGGTGCATCTGCTGCTTTCTCAGGGGCAGGAGCTGGAGCAGGGGTTGGTGCTTCTGCCTTGAACAATTCCTTAGGTAACAACACCTTGTTGATAGTATATATAGCAAGAGGTTGTTCATCTGTCAAAGTCCCAATTATTTTTGCAGTGGTACTTCTTGTCTTCAATGTCACATCCTCGCCATCATTTTGCACTGTAAAATCAAACTTGCTTGCCCCATCAGTAGCTAGAGTGTTCATGAGACCATTGTTGGATTTTAACATAGACAAAGATTGGTAGACAGGTACACCAAAGAACTCAAGGAATGATGTTTTGCCTGCTGCTGTTAAGTTCTTGAATTTGGGTAGAAAGGCTTTGAATGGATCATCAAGAGGGCAAAACACTGTTAATCCTCCATCAACATTGTCCTGAAAATTATAACAGTCAAAATTTATAAACATTTCAACGTAACAATAAGTTTCTACAGCAATTCCACCATTATTCAACATAGTTCACAAAAAGGAAAAGAGAAAATACAAAAAATTCAAGGTAGCAAATTTTTTATTTATTTTCTTAAAGAAGGGGAGCAGGGACTCAAACTCCTTGTATACAAGGCACATACTCACAAATGAATTATTAGTTCGACGAAAATTTGCTGGAAAGTTACAATTTAAATGATTTAACAAATCCCAAAATATATGCGGAAGAAAATCTAAATTTGTTTAGACAACTCATTTCCCACTATGGCTATAATCCAACAACCTATAATCTCCATTTGAATCGCCCAAGACATATACAAGCTAGCCACAGGAAGGGCACCATAACTTGTAATTTTGTAATTAATATCTCAGTTTCTCTCTTTCAATCTCACCTGAAAATGGGCATTACCAACCACCAGTTTCCTAGCTGACCTACAATTTTGTCTTTTTTATGGGCCAATTGCTAAAGAGAGGTCTAACAAATCTGTTACTCATTTTTGTCCCCATATATGGAAGTAATGACGCTTGTCCCAGCTCCCAACTTTTGCCTTTTGAATTTTTGGGATTATCCTGGAATTGAATTCATTCAGAGTTAAATCTTTAATTTTTCTTTTATTTATTTTTTTCTTCCATCGCATTGAAAGAATAAAAAAATCCCATTAAAATTTAACTGATCAAAATTTATTTTTCTAGGACACAAAACTAGTAAAAAAAAAAAATCTATACCCACCTTAATCAAATATCTTCACTAGCAATATATGTGGCTACATTTAGGAATTTCTAAACAAGATTCGAATTTCACATTATTATCATTATTTTTTCCCACTTACAATAAAGAAAAAAAGCAAAAATTTTCAGCAAACTCAAAATTCAGGCCTAGCCCAACCCACTAACAAATATACATACAGAAGAATAAATCAAATAAAACTATAGAAGTTTAGATATGTTGGAAGATGATTCAAATTTGACTGCTGTACTAACAGCTCTTTGATTAAGTATTTTCTGTTTGTTTTTAGTCCCATGATTTTTATTTTCTGTTTGAGATCATGCCAATAATTTCTGCTTTTGTTGGGTTAATATGTTATTATATAAAGCTTATTTAAAGGCATATTCAGTATCCATTATCCAAATCCATTATACAAAGACTTCTTATTTTCTACTCTTGTTCACTATCTATCTGTTTTTCCTTTACTTTAGTTTTGCCCATCATCACATTAAGACACTAATATAAACATAAAGTACTCGATTAGAACTTAGAAAAGTAAATAAATATGATACTTAAAAGGAAAAAAGAGAGATCAAAATTTTCATGATTAATTGTTCAGTTACCTGATAGGTCTTTGAAGCTTCAGGATTTGCCAGCAAAGTATCAGCGAAAAATTTACACCCATGAGCTGACATTATGCCAGTCAAGTTCATCTGACTTGGTGCCGGTGTCGGAGCATCCGCCACGTCCGACGGAAAAATTTTACTGATCTGAATAACCGAAATGTTATAAGGAATTTCCTCTACAGATTTCACAAAGTACACGTCAAGGTTTCCTTGATTGTCCTCCGGTCCAAATGCCACCTTCCCTCCTTTAATATCAGTGATATTAACGAATCCAGAGGATCCCGGAGCAGATCCCGTTGCCTGAAACATGGTAGCGGCGAGTGCTGTGCCGTTGGTAATCTGGTGGAGTTTCTTGGCACCGAAATAGTCTAAAAGGACGTGGAGAGAGAGAATGTTCTTGATGGTGTAAATGGAAGGGTGTTTGGAGAGAAGGTCTGACATTGCGGAGTTGTCGACGGCACAGACTGTGACGGTTGTACGGCGGTTGATCTCGCCGGCGAGGTGAGTTATGCTTAGGTAGTGGTTGAAAGTGGAAAGGGATGGGTGCTTGGCAAGTAGGCGCGTGATATTATGCGCGCTGGTGAAGGTGGAGGCAGAGGAGAGCAGAAGCAGTAGAGAGAGAACCGTAGAAAGCCGCATTGTGACGGTTCTGTGCTGGCTACAGAGAGAGAGAGAGAGAGTGTAGTTTGCAGTTGCACAGAGAAGAGGACAGCGAGAAAAGTTTGTAAGAGTGGGGGGAAGACAGAGAGATCTTTAGAGTGAGAGATTAGTGGAAATGGGCTTGGATTTTGCATAATTTACAGGTGATGCCATTTCTTGCTTTTGTTAGTTCTTAATTTCACTTATGACCCTCAACTTTTGTTTATTTCAATTTGTAAATATTTAGAATTTATACAAATCTTTATAGCAATTAAATAAGAAAGTCTTATAATTTATTTTTAATTATAAAATTATATTAAAAAATATATATTTAGTAATCATATGTCTTTTTAAATCATATATGAAATATACCCATTTGCCAATAAGATGGAATTCTTAAATTTTCCTTTTTAAGAACAAAAATAAACTTTCCTGGCAATGCAAAAATAGCTTTGCTTAGTGGTAGGGTGGTTGAATTATCCATTAATAGGGGGAATAGGTGGGGTTTAATGGAAAACTAAGCCTAACAATTAAAAATAGAAAGAGCAAGAAAATTTATAAGAAGCTTCAATAATAATTAAGCTTTTGCTTATATCAAAACCTTTTTATGGATTGAGGAGTTGTCGTAAATTTTTATATAATAGCTTTTTATATTATATATTTTAAAAATTATAATTTGATAATATTTGATATAATAAATTTAATAACATATTTTTTTTACTGAATAAAAATTAAATGAATAATAAAAATATATTATAAAAATTATGTATTAAATCTAATAATTTAAATTTATCGTATTTATAATTATTTTTTACTATTTATTTAATTTTTTTTAGTATAAAATATATATCATTAGATTTATTATATCAAACACTATTAAATTATAAAATTTAAAAATTTTTATAAAAATTTTTAAATTTTAAAAATATTTCACATGAAAAATTACCATATAAAAATATAAGCAGCAACCTCAACACCTTTTTGTAATATAATTGATAAACCTTTTACCTTTTGCCTAGTTATTATTATGTCTACATTGGTTTTAAACAATTAAAAATTATTAAATATTGAACACTACGCTAAGAATTCCATTATGACTTACTAGTAACACCATAAGGATAACACTAAATATTATATGTTTTGTCAATTTACAAATTTTGTGAAGTACACATTATAAATCTATAAAGTGACTAAAAACTATATTATGTATATTCACAAAAAAAAAAAAAATTATATTGAGGTTGTTTAAATTCTTAATTTAAAAATTTAAAAGCGTTATTGTAATATAAGTATTTGGTATATAATTAAAATATATTTTAACTATTTTAAATTGAATTTTTTTTTAAACAATTAGAAGCACTTTGTGAAAATTTCAATTGATTAATTTTATTTTTGACCAAAATTTCCAATAAATCTTTTAAATATCTCATTGTGTATTAGTATCATTAAATAATATAAAATTAAATTGAATAATTTAATGGCGCAAAGGCCAAAATTGTGGAATTAAAAAAAAAAAAATGCTACAGTAAGTGGAGCTACATAGAAGGGTGTGCATGGAGAAAAGGTACAAACTTCCATAAGAAAAAACTATAGTACATTACAATACAAATCAAAGATTGAGATTTGAATAAAGTAAAGAACGAACCAATTTGGAACAAGAAAAAGAAACATCTCACGTGCTTTTAGCATCACTTGATTACAAATTAAGGTACTAAACTCTCTCCATATGTCACAATTCTCAAGCATGGAATATATCATTTTTTTTTTATTATTTTAAGATGGAAGAAGAATACATAATATTTTTTTAATAATTTAAATTAAATTATATATCAAAATATAGATTTGTATATTTTATTAAATAAAGATTGATTTTCTTTTCATTAAATTAATAAAATAAATTTATTTTAAAAATACTTATTATAATAATAATAGATGTACATCTAAATCTAAAGCTTTTTAATTTTTTATATAATTCAACTCAACTCAATTAAATTCAATTTTAATTTATATTTTTTATAATTTTAAAAAAATTGTAATTACAAATTTAATTTAATAGTAAATATATGCACTTATAAAAAAAGAAATAAAATATTATTTCATCCATATAATTTATCTTAATTTATAAATTAATTTATATTTTTTATGAAATTAACCACATAATCTCTGTCTCTTGTATTTTACTCTATCACATGAAATGAAATGAAATAGGCATTCCATTCATTTTCTTTACACATTTTCCATTAGTAAATGCACTTTTTAATATTTTAATGTATAATAATAATATTTCTTGCCTGTTCAGTATATAATAGTTTATTGCTACCTAACTTATTTTTCCTCGCATTTTTCTCTAGCTTTCTGTTTTATTTTTCCTCGCATTTTTCTCTAGCTTTCTGTTTTTTACTCCCTCTCCTTCACGCACTCTGTAAGGGTTGGTGCCATTCTAAAAGTTTTTACATCTAAAAAAATTTGTTCAATTTCAAATTCTATCTCCTAATTTTTTTATTGCGTTAGCTGATTTGCATACATACTTAAATGGATCAACTTTTTTACTTCTTCTTTCTCTATTGTGCTTGTGTCTCATTTTCACTGCTTGAAACATCCTTTGAATTATCTGATTCAAAACTGCTTAAGCCATCATCATTATTATTCAATGCTTCAAACTCATACTTTGTTGCCTCAACATCATTAGTAGCATCATCTAAATTATCAGATTCAGAGCTGTCTTGCTCACTTTCAAAAACAAGACTTTCATCTTCTAGTTCAATACCCTCCATATAGCTAAGTTGTAACCATTGCTCATCATCAAAATCAGAGAAGTCATACTCATCATCAGCATCATTCAAGTTGTCAGTAACATTTGCAGGTTTCACAGTTGCTTCTTTGTCTACATATATTAATGACCCGTGAGAATTAGAAACATATGACTATCTCGGCCTATTTGCCCCAGTCCCTCTTCTATCACCTCTTGTTTCTAGTGTCCCCACATCAACACCAGCTCCTGAACATTAGAGCCTCTACCTCTCCTCCTACCTCTACCATCTTTAACATTTGTTATACCCCTTCCACCAACACCTCTGCTAGTTTCAGAATCACTATTAATCTCATTTGAACCATCATTGTAGTAGTTATCCCCTATATGAATCTCTGTCTATCTCCACTAGTTCTCACGTGCTCTGAGCCTAAATTCACTGCACAAGATACTCTTTTGACATTTTTGCCTTGCCGATCATTTGAATTCCTTGCATCAGTTAGCACAACATTACCTCCCACTACTGTATCAAGTTCCCTCCCATGCCCAACTATAATATATGTTTCCCTCTCATTCCAAACTATAGTAACATTTTCACTGTCTAGAACTTGGCATGCTCCTAGCACCCTACTCCACCTCCCTCTTTATCGTATCTTTATCCTTGCTTGACTTTGCTCTTGGTTGTCCATCCCATGATCAATTGGCCTCGCATCTACCTCTACCCAGCATCTTTTCCATGCACATCATTAATGTCATCTTCCACAATAATTTCACTCTCACCCATCTTATGTCCACTCTTACGATTACCTCTGTGCGCACATCATTAGCAAGCAACATTATTTCCTGAGCTTCACTATCCCTAACATCAGAACGTCTCTCAAATACCCTTAAAGTGTCTTCTAAAGTATCTTTAAACATCTCGAACATAAACAATACGTCATCATTCTACACAGTGATGTTTACTCCGTATACCACATCAATAAAATTTGACCTAATGGGAAAAACTTATAACAGTCCTCTACTAGGCGGATTCAATTGTATTTATCTGGATCCACATTTCCAATGGTTCCCTCGTCACTACTAAAATTGAATATCAATGAGTAATATACAGGTAGAGCCATCTGCAAAAAATAATGGAAAAGGAAGTACAGTATTATTAGGATTAACTCATCTAATAATATTACTTATCTAAAAATATTTACTGTTAAAATATTTTAAAAAATTAAGTGATATTGAAAGTACGATATAAAATCCAAATTAGTATTAGATTAGACATGCTTGCAGCCTTGCCCTAAATATCTTATTTTTTTTATTTTGCATCCTCACTATACTGGAAAAGTTCCCTCCTTTTGGGTCAGATTAGAGATTTGATAGTAACAAGTAACTAGAGAGCTAGTTGGAGTTGGGCCCATAAACCCAATATCTGGTGAATGTGGTTACACACAATTTATGATAAAACCGCCAATCTTAGCTGTCAAATTGTTAACCATCAGATATAAACTCATCAAGCACAATTTATTTTAGGGTAAAGTATTATGTAATTTTGGAGATTTGATGAAATTAAAAAAGTGGTGATTATATTTTTAAAAAATAACTTTTTATTTTATATATTTTGATTTTATCAAAATAATTAGTCACTCAATTTATTTTTTCAATTTTTATATTAAAAATTGAAAAAAAAAATAATTTATATTTTTAAAATATCTCATCTATGATCTCTAGATTTTTTCCTTTATTTTCTTTTCATTTTCTTTTATATTTTCCTTCACTTTCATTCATTTTCTTTCCACATTTTCCTTTATAGCAAGCTTTCATTCTATCATTTTTCATTCATTTTCTTTCCACATTTTCCTTTATAGCAAGCTTTCATTCTATCATTTTCTTACTTTTTCTTTGCTTTGTAATATTTCTCTCTTTTTTGGTTAATTAATTAATTATATAAAATTTGATTTGTTGAAATTAAAAAGAGAAAAATTTATAAGTGAATGTTGTGATTAGTGAAATTGGATGGAGAATATAATATTTGATGGTGGTAAAAAATGAAGATTTGTGAATTTTAAATAAAATGATAGAAAAAAAAAATTCTGGTAGAAAATAAAAAGTATTTTATTTTTTTTATATATATTTAACGGCCAAATCAGATGAAATAATTATTTTTTTTTATAAAATCAAAATATAAAAATTAAATAATTATTTTTTTAAATATAAAGACTAATTGGATCAAGGACGGTAGCAATTAATTAATGTAAAACATTTTAAATTTCTTTTTATTTAAGAAATTATGCCATTAAATATTAATAATTAATATATTAATAAATTAATTTAGGCTCCTTTATTTTAAGTTCAAGTCTATCGTTTATAAGAAGCAATAGTACCATATTCGGCGATTGTAATATTCAAATGTTTATTAAACATGGATAACCTATCAAACAGTAACCATATCTTTTTCTAAAAATTAGGGGTTCAGTCTCTTCTTACCTAATATCACATGGTTGTATATATGCACAATTGCACATAAACAACAACAAAGTAATATAAAGTCTATTCAAAGATTAATGGGGGTGAAGTTAGAAATTTAATTTAAGGTGAATCGAAAAAAAAAATTATTAGATAAAAAATTGAATTTAAATGAATAAAAAAAATTATATAAAAATTAGATTTGAATGGGTTAAATAATTTTTTTTGTATATAAATTTAATGAATTTTTTTTATTGGGGTGGGCCTGGAAACCCATTTTAACATTTTAAGCCCCTAATTTGACCATCAATAACATAATAACATATGTATATGAGTTGTACTTTTGATTTTTGAATAAGAAATGAGAATTAGGTAAGCATAATTCTAGGTTTAAGGATGGGTTTTCCCTCACTTTCTTTAATTTTGTCCATATGTTCCTTATATTATGCCCTAAAAACAAATATTTCCTTTGATGTTGATGTATTAATTGATAACCATTCTTGATTAGTTAATGATAATCACATTTAAGAAAAGTTGATAATGACTACTTGAAATCCTGCTATGTTTTTATTAATATAGGAAATACATTCATATTTGGCCATGGATGTCTTGTATTTATGTTGGCGTTTTTGTGGCATATACTATATGAATTGATTTCTCAAGTCGGTGGGTATGTGTTACCATTGCTAAAATGTTAATGTAGTTTTCATATGGAAAATCCTTTTATAAGGGGCAAAATAAAATGGGGACACCTTTGTGTATTTTTCATATTTTCATGGAAAGAGATGTACCTCTAGTCACTATGCCCTACAAACTTTTATATTAAAGTCATTATCCATATATGGTTATTGTTGGAAAACTATTTTCTATACAAATTCAATTGTTAGTTGGGATGACAATTTTGATTAGGGATGGTAATGGGGCGGGACGGGAACCATCCCCATCTTCATTTCCGTCTTAGCGGAAAATTCCCATTCCCATCTCCGTTTCACGTACGGGGATAATTTAGTTTTCATCTCTATCCTCGTGGTGATCCACGTTCCCCTCTTAAATTTGATATTACTAAATTTATTTATATTTATAAAATTCATAAATAATAGCTAAAAATATAAAAAAATTTATTTAGAAAATATTAATAAATTAAACACACAAAATATCAATCAAACATAATTAAAATATAAATATTTTAATACATAAAAAATATT
>CANXYC012843886.1:0-11390 GCA_948193065.1 Aleurites moluccanus
CGTTTGCGACCAGATATTACACACACCTATATCGCCACACACAAAAACTATATTAGTTATATCTCTCTAGATATATATATATATATATATATATATATATATATATATATATATATATATATATATATATATATAAGATAATGAGGTAAACACTAAAAATTTTAAATCTATATGTGATGCTAGTTCATACAATGTGAAATTTAAGTAGTTTGCATGTATGATATTGATCAATGGTTAATGTTGAGTAATAGTGATATATAAATTCTTGAAGTGAGAAAATAAGGATGGAATAGAAGTATTTTCTTGCAGGTTGTAGTCTTGGGTTGATGATTGAGTTATGTTACTATTCATATTGGGAATTATATTGAATTTTTAAGGGGAACTTAGTCAAATTTTATTTATAAATTATGTGATTTTGGATTTTATGGGTGTTGGCGGCTTAGACTTATCCCATACCCTAGGACCGTTATATTCCTAAAGAGAGAATGTGATAAAAATCAGTCCCAAATACTACTTAATGACCTACTGTTCTACCTCTAAGGAGTAATATAGTTTCCAAACCTCCTAGTTATCTACAGCATTACCACACATCACTCCAAACCAAGCCCTCACCTGCTCAAGTTAACACAGTCACCTCTCACCCTATATAACAACATTTGTCTTACAGTAACCTCCTCCTTCACATCTCACATTTGCTACATCAATATCATCTCATTCTGACCCACTAAATACTCCCAAGCCTCTAAACATGATCATTGGAAATCTACCATGGATGATGAATTACTTGCCTTAGAATAAAATAAGACTTGGTCCATTGTTCCTCTTCCGACTGTTAAGCAGTCAATAGGTTGCATATGGGTGTTTAAAACAAATTTTAAGGCATATGGCACTATAGAAAGGCATAAAGCAAGACTTGTAGCTAAAGTCTACAATCAAAGGGAGGGCTTTGATTATCAACAGTTGGATGTAAATAATGCATTTCTAAATAGGGATCTTCTAGAAGAGGTATATATGGATATTCCACTTGGATATCAGCTTCATGGAGAGACCAGGGTTGAATATGATATTTATGGTGGAAATGCTTATGTTTCTGGTTTTGATAGTGCATATGTTTCTTGTTATTCTGGTGGTAATGTATCTGTCTATGGTTGTTTTGGTGGTGATACGTCAGTTTTTGGTTTTAATGCAACTAATAGCATTTCTATTTATAATGGCAATATGAAAGGTGTTGTTATTGCAAATAATAAAGTCAAATCTAATGAAGTTAGTAATGCAGGAATGTACAAAAGGGATCCAGGTGTTACAGTTAAACCGGGAACTACTATTTCAAATTTTGTTGCAGGTAATGCAGTTGTTAACCCTATGAAGGTTGTTTCAGGCATACCAAAGGTTTCAAAAGATATTGGTAATCACAGTATGAGTAATTCATGTGATACTTTCCATACCAAAGGTTTTAACAATAGCAAGTCAGCTAGCAATGGTCAAAAGTTAGTTTGCAGGTTGCATAAGTCACTATATGGGCTGAAACAAGCCTTCAGACAGTGGAATGCAAAATTCAGTGAATGTTTGCTAACAAATGGGTTCAAGCAATCAAAGACAGACTATTCTTTGCTTATTAAAGCAGCAATCAAATGTAGACTATTCTTTGTTTACTAAAGCAACAAAGACTGGATTTATTGCATTGTTTGTCTATATTAATGACATAGTAATTGTAAGTGATAGTGATTCTCTAATAACAGATTTGAAGTAAGTATTCAATGATAATTTCAAGTTGAAATATCTTGATAAGATTAAATGCTTCCTTGGGCTGGAAATAGCAAGGTCAAAAGCAAGAATTTCTATATACCAAAGGAAGTTTACATTAGAGCTACTAGAGGAACTCTATCAACTAGGTGCAAAGCCAAGTTCTGTTCCAATAGAAGTAAATCATAAGCTTGTACACTAAGAAGAAAAGCAATTGAAAGATCCTACTTACTACAGGCAATTGGTGAGACAATTAATGTACTTAACTCTTACAAGGCTAGACATTTGTTATGTTATCCATATACTAACTCAGTTTATGGACAGGCCAAATAAAACTCATTTTCATACAACATTTAAGATTCTCAAGTATCTCAAAGCAGCACCTGACAAGGGATTTTTATGCCTTTCTCATTTGAATTATAATTAAAGGCATTTATAGATAGTGATTTGGCAGATTGCAATACAACTATAAAGTCCTTGACATGTTATTGTGTTTTCTAGGTGATTCTCTTGTTAGTTGGAAATCAAAGAAACAAAAAACAGTTTCAAAGAGCTCAACAAAGGCTGAGTATAGGACCATGGGTGCAATAGTGTGTGAAGTAATGTGGCTTACATTCTTATTAGTAGATTTTGGCATAAAGCCACAAGGGGTAGCTGAGCTTCATTATGACAATATGTTTGCAATACATATAGCTAAAGACCTTGTATTCTATGAGAGGACAAAACATATTGAAGTGGATTGTCAAACGAGCATATCTGAAGACAAATGAGCAAATTACTAACTTATTTACCGAGACCCTTCATCTTACACAATTCAAATACTTATTTAGCAAAATGAACATACAAAACGTGAATGCTCATCTTAAGAAGTATAAAGAAAGTGTTGTTTTAGCTTAAGAATATCGGTTAGTTATAATTGAACTTGACAGTTCAGCTTAATGTTAGTATAGTTAACTCAGTTTTCCAGTTAGTTACATTTTAGTTTTCTTTTTTTTCAAAGCTTCTTTATATAAACAATCTGTATCAAAGATTTGTCACATCAATATTGTCACACTAACCATCATAAGTTTCATTAGATTAGGTTTACATTTTAACCGCCTTACGATATTGACCCAATAGAGGTATCGATAAGCTCGTTACACATGTAATAACATATAAACAAATTGAGCTTCACCATGTTCTTTAAACTATTTTATTCGGTTTGTTTTCACAAACTAAATTACCCTACAATTAATGGTAGCTCACAATAAATTTCCAACATTTCCCCCCTTGGACAATATTAATTGTGTCTTTTCAATAATTTTAAAACGACACTCAGACTAAATAATAAATTCAAATGTAGCCACAAATTTTATAAAAATAGAGTTTAAGGGACAATACCTCAAAATAATCTAGTCCACATTAAGTCATTTATATTTAATCATGTCAGTAATTAAGCCACTTATTGACATAAGATCAGTTCGTGGTTACAAATACAAATAACTTAACTGACATGGATTATAGTATGATAGTGTAGCAGGAAAATAACACATAAATGTGATTAATTTGCTATTTTCATAGTCGGTCCTCGCAATGATTTCTCTTTTAACACAAATGCTTAGGTAAGAGAAATCCACAATTAGCCATTTGTATACAAAAACACCAACGGAAACACAAAGTGGCTAAATTCACAATAAGTTATTTATTTCTTGAACACAAATGAAAACACATATAAATGATCAAAGGTCATACTTAAGACAATACACATAAATTTTAAGAATTTAATGATACCATACTTGAGATAAAACACAATTGTCTTAAGATTTTAATAAAAACTTCATAGGATGCTATTATATGCACGTTTAAATATATAAAATCATAAACTTAAAGGATTGACTTAATGGTGTAAGGTTTTGTTGAGTTTTTGAATGAAAATGATTCATAATAAGAGGTTCCATATTTAAATTTTTACCAAGTTAATTTTTTTAGATCACTGGTAATTATGAAACACGAACAAAAATTAGTCTTATATTTTTTGTAGCATAAAAACATAATGAGTTTAATATATATATATATAAAATCATAATAGAACATGATATGTCTATCAGACACATATATTGATGAATACTCAATACACATAGAATTACTTGTATTTGATTATAAATATCAAACTACCACTAACCAAGCAAATCAAAAGGCCTCGCAAAATTTATAATGCCCAAAATGTCTCATAAGAACTATAAGTCCTAAATCTTGGTTAATATATTAAAAAATAATTAATCAATAATATATTCAAACAAATTCAATTTCTCAATTCATCTCCATACCTTGATATATTTTACTCCACATGTTAAAACCAGTCGAATTTCTTAATTATTTAAAAATAATATAACAATACAATTATCATCAACTAATTCAAAGTGGTTTGTAAGTGTAAAATCCATCATGAGTAGTTATAAAATATATTTATTATAATTTTGTTTGAAACTCTATAGCAAATAACACACATAATCTATATATAGGCATTAAGTGTCTATGTGGATACTTTTCACAGCATAACTTATCTCAATTAAATTAGAGATACAATCCATGTATAGATTTCAAGTTAATTGAAATCTCAATCTTGTATTTTCAATTACCCAAAAATATGAACAAAAAAAATTTATAGATTACTAACTAATAATCTTTTTTCTTTGCCATTTAAACTCATTTAATCTATTATCACACATATTTTAATTAGATTCTTTAAAAAAAGGTAAAATAAAAGAATGATAAATATCAATACCAAAAAATATAAAGGTCTGTTTGGAGAGTCTGAAATTGAAATTAAAATTGAAATTTTTAATTTTAGTATTTGACATCTATCTAAAATTATAATTAGAATTTTATCTACAATTTCATGGAATTATAATATAACTAGAAAAGCAATTCCACAATTTCACTCTCATTCCATAAGAATTACAATTCTACAATCACTATTGCCACCCCCTTTCCTATCGTCATTACCATTACCACTCTCACCTTCAGTACCATCGTCGGTAACGGTAATCCACCACCGTCACTATCGACGATGATGGGCCACCATCACTACCATCACTACTAGCGGTTTATTATCACCACCATCACCGCTGGTGACTAAGGCTTGTCAAACCCATACTGCCGACCACGATTGCTCACTAGACTTTCACTGTCGGCGATGATGACTAGCCGGACCTCCACCGTCGGCAGTCTACCACCACCACTTTCATCATCACTAATTTTTATTTAATTTCAATTTATTGTATAAAACAAATATTAGAATTATAATTTCAATACAATTCTAATTCTGATCTAGGAAATTAGAATTAGAATTGAAATTCTCAACTCAAATTTTAATTTCTTACTCCAAATAGACCCTAAAATATTTTCTAAATTGTTTTATATCAAAAGTCTTGTAAATAATAATTTAATATTACTAAAATAAGCACATAATTATCATAAATGACATAGAGAACAAGAGACGGAGGGAAAATTAGACCTAAGTGAGTATGGATCATCCCAAATAAAAAAAAAAATCTTATTAATTTATAAAAAATATTTCACTTAAACTATCCAAATTTAACCTTTTACACATACTTATCCACCGAAGATTAATTTTCTATAATTTTTTACACATTCATAAAAAATTTTAATTTTTAACTTATTCAAAATTAATTTCATAGATTTGTACTTATTAATAACAAAAAATGTAAACACACTTTCATTGATCTTATGACAAATAAATCTTTTGTCAATTTTATTCTGTATGAAATACTACTTTTAGTACTCCATTAAATATTCACAAGATAACATGTGAAAACATCATCTCTACCCCCACAACAAAAAGGTTCTTAATAAGCACACCAAAAGTTACCAACTATATTTTATCATAACTCAAAAAAATATTCAAGTTAAATGGCATAAACTTTCTCCCCCAAAATTAACATTTAAGAATGTAATTTTCAAATTTATTTAACTTGTATGCAAAAATTAGCCAATAACTCTCATGATGATTTTAAAACCAATCCAAATCAGAAATAAAATGAGGATTTATAAAACTCAGTATTTATTAACCATAATATTTATTATAATAAACTCACACTTATTATTACCAACCACAAAAAAAAAAAAAAAAATCTTATTCTTAATATAAACACAAATTAAAACTAGAATTTAATAAATTCTCTACAAGTCACTAAATAATAACATGACTTATTTCAAAATCATATCCATCAAAATGTATAACATGATTATTTAAAATAATAGAAGTATTTCTCATATTATTATCACAAAATAAATTAGTTGAAGAGAATTTTCGATAAGAGACTCTAAATTATTGCTATATATATAATAAAATTTTATTTTATTTTTTTTGCACTATTTTAAAACTGATAATAATAAATGATATAATTTTATAATCGAAACGAATAAGAATTTTTTAGATTCGATATATAATGTTCTTTTAAAAAATAAATAAGTTAGAGACATTTATTATTATTATTATTATTATTATTATTATTATTATCTAATACCAAAAAAATTATCAATGATAATGTCACACATATTGCAAATATTTTGACAAACAATTTTAAATGTTTTACTATCTCACAATATTTATTACAATAAATAATGTTTTCTCAAATAATAAATCTCTTATATATTTATAATATAAAATCAACCAAGTAAAACACATAAACTCGCTAATAAAATTAAGTGATATTTAAATAAACTTAATAAAAACACAAATTTATTTCTTTTAAATTGATATGCAAAATTATTTTTCTCAAAACAATTTCAAATCATGTTTTATGCTCAAAGTCGAAAATTAAATTCTAAAAACAAACTGAACTTCTCAAATCACTTTAATTTTATATGAGCATTAACTTAAATTTTAATTTGGTTTCACAATTCCTTAAATTTCATTTAAGGATAAATTCCAACTACTAACACTCCTCAAATCAAAATATAAGTTTGTATATAACATTATCAGAGAAGAAATAAAAAAAATAAATTTAGCTAGGCCGAAAATTTAAAGTTAATAACGGGTATGAAAAAGAACGACAAGAGCAAAGAAGATAAACAATTAAGATGATATAAAAAACTAAATTTAAACGAATGAAGTGAATTTTTTTTTATAAGCTAATAATTTTTTTTTATTAGAGTGGTTCATACCACCTCAACCTTTATCACTCCATCCTTGTATAACATACACTTCTATTACAAAGTAACACATAATATCAATGTAAGCAATAACACCAAAATCCCAAATATATTTAAATATATTAATTTGGTTATTTCTATGTTCTCTCACAAAAGCATAATAACTAGATTAATTATAGATTTGCAAATGAAAAATTCAATCTCATTTTTTTCTTAAATTATTTTCTCAAATATAACATATAGTGACAAAATTATTTGCAAGCCAAAAAACATTTTGAGTTTATAAATGATTTTAATTATCACAACAATCACAAAATCAAGTTAGGGAGCAATTAATAAGAAAATTATTAATTCCCTTAAAAACATATTAAGACAAATTCACACGAAAAATACAACTCTTAACACCCCCAATATTATTATATCTCTTTTTAATAATCTCAATCATAAGGTTCAAATTTTAGTCTTATTCTAGACAAAACACCTTTATAGCAAGGATATCAAATGTATGAGCTATAAAATCACAAGGTGTTTAAGAGAAAATATATTTATAATATAATAAGACACAAACAACTAAACAATGAAAATATGCTCCACTCAGGGGCGGACACAAAAAAAAATGGAAGGGTGGGCATAATTATGTTGTCTGAAAAATAATTATTTCAAAAATTTTTATTTTCTCTCTTTATTTGCTAAGTACTAGTATGAGTATTATACTCTATTATGAATATCTCAACTCACTTAATAAAATTTTTAAATTAATTATAGTGCTTAACAGATTAAACATCGAGCTCCTTTGAACTATCTAGCTAAATTGCAAACTAATTATAGGCAAGTCTAAAGACCTACAACAAATCTAGTAATATTAAAAATAGTTATTTAGTTATTTTAAATTTTTTAACTTTCTCATCTAAAATTATGAACTCATCTAATTAATTTAGAAACGCTATCATAATAGTTTGGAAAGAGATAATGCAAAATAATATTTAAGAAGTGAGTTTCTAAAAATAGAAAATTATAAAATCCCACATGAACTTTTATTTACCTCTCAAAAGAATAACAAATATCCATAATAGAACTGTGTATATTTATTATATAATATTTTCATTATTTTAGGTGATTTGATCTCTATTTATTGATCTCTGTTTCTTTACCTCTGTGTTTTTACTAGTGAGAAAAATTAGATTTGTAACTTCTATTGGGAGAGGGCTTGAAAAAGTTTGTGCTCCTCGGGGTAATAAGAAAGATTAAACTGAAAATTGTTTGTATGATAATAATATATTTTTGCTTGCTTATTTTCTTGAATATCAATTATAAGGAGATATATCATTGTTTTCATTACCCTTTTCATTGATGTTCTTATTTTTTTTTGAAAACTTCTATTAATCTATTTGTGAATTTTAGGATATAATTTATAATACTGTTGGCTTGAAAAATAGATGTAAGATTTTCACCTTATGTAGACAAAGAATTCTCATTATGATTAGAATTTTGTTAATATTTTAGTGAGTTTTAAGACTTGCAATTAAATCATTAGATTAATATCAATCTTACAGTTTAGTAAAATCATAAATTCAAATTATAATAATCACGTCATGCAAAATTATCACAAAAAAAAAATGATTGAAATTTGATTTTGATTGAGATGAAAAATTTAAGTATAAATGAAAGGTATTTCAGTAATACCCAGTGCTTGGGTTACAAGGTTGAGAATGTGTGTATTAGATTTACTTGTATTTTGTTTGATGCATTTTAGATGATTTCATGTGTGTATGTGTATGATAAATGCTTTAAGAATGTATGTTGAGTATATATTACTCTTAGAATGGATTTATGATGATACATGATGAATTATGCTTGAGTTTGAAGTGTTTTGCATGGTTTAGTTAAGTTGTTTGCATTTTGGACAAGTTAAAATGGAGAAACATAAGAGATTCCCACTTAGCAGTCTCTTCACGGGCGTGATCACGGACGTGATAAACCTTTCACCACCATGAGAATATTTTCTGTAAGATTTTCAAGTTGTGTGTGCGTGAAAAACCCATTCATAGCCGTGAAAATATTTTCTTAAGGCATAACGATGGTTAAGGTCCTATGGAAGAACCAAGTCATGAAAGAGTACACTTGGGAGAGTAAGCATAACATGCAAGACAAGTACCCCCATTTTTTTTTAAGAGCAAGGTACTTCTTAAAATTCAAGAACGAATTTTCTTAAGGTGAGGAGAATGTAATATCCGATGCTTAGGTTGCAAGGTTGAGAATGTGTGCATTAGATTTACTTGTATTTTGTTTGATGTATGTTAGATGATTTCATATGTGTATGTGTATGATAGACACTTTAAGAATGTATGTTAAGTATAGATTACTCTTAGAATGGATTTATAAGGATACATGATGAGTTATGCTTGAGTTTGAAGTGTTATGCATAGTGTAGTTGAGTTGTTTGAGTTTTGAAAAAGTTAGAATGGAAAAACATGAGAGATTCCTACTTAGCAGTCTCTTCACGGGCATGAAGTAGATCTTTATAGGCATGAAGCATTCTTTATGGACGTGATAAACCTTTCACCACCGTGATAATATTTTCTATATGATTTTCAAGTTTTCTCATATTGGCTTTCACAAGCGTGAAACACCCATTCACGGCCGTGAAAATATTTTTGATCCCAAGCATTAACTATGGCCTTCACGACAATGAAACCTCTCTTTACAGGCGTGAAGACTCAAGCCTATATATACTTGAACCTCATTTCTTCATTTCCAACTCTTCTATTTCATCTTCCCTTCTCTTTTTCTTCATAAATACACTTCAACTACCCACTCACTCATTAAATTCTCTTCTTAAATATTTATTACATCTCAAATAACCTAAGATTCAAGAATCAAACATCTAAGAACACCAAGATTTCAAATTTCTCAAGAATCTTCATTTCTAAGGTTTCAAGATATTTACTCCAAACTCATTTCTAAGTTTAAGTTAAGTTAATCTATGGTGAGAATAGATGAATATAAGTTATTTATGAGTATTTAAAGGTATTTATTATGGATTATAAGAAAGATTCATGGATTTAAAATTTTTGGATGAATAGTAGTTATTCATCTCAATCTTCTATATTCTTCTAAAAAATGATAAAATTGATGTTAGAAATCATATTTAGACTCTTAAAGATGTTTAAAATCATAAGTATTTATCTTGTATAAATATGTTTAGGCAAAACCCTAATTTTGGATATTTGGGGATTTTGGTTAGGAGAAGAGAATTCAAGAGAATAAAAATGACTACTTTTTACTCAAGTGTTTGAGTGGATTAGCAAGGATAATTGCTTTGAGGTAAGTATGAATAATGTATATGTATGTTGCTCCTTATGAGATATATTGTTAAATTTCCATATATGTTCTCCATGATATGAAATACATGTTTAATAGCCTATTCAATAAATTTTTTCTTGCCTTCTATAATTAACCACTTGTATGTTAGGAAATGACTTAATTATTTCTTTTTGGACTAAGTTCATAATGAAACTTAGTTGTGTAAATAAACGATATGTATATATATGTTTATATTTTTGATGGTCTTGTGGCCAATATGTTTTTTAAGAATTCCAAGCTTTACGAACCCATGAATATGTATAGAACACTTTTCTCAATGATAGTAAATTCATTGGTCCAATATGCATAATGGGAACCTAGCTGATAGGGTTTTTATCAGTATTCCATTTACAGGGGGGCCATGAGCTCTAGGCATATGCTCGGCCAAGTATAAGTGTTACGATAAGGTAGTAAGGCTATCGATGCGTTTTCATGATATTAGTTTTATCACATGATATGATTTGATAGTACTATTTTATTGTAAGCACTCATATTCTTTGAAATACAAGTTTATAAATTCTTATTCTTGTAACTCTTTCATGCCCAAGCATAAGTATATGTATAAGTATATTAAGGACCATGATATCCAAGTTCTTTAGCTTAATTTAAAGCATTGCATGTTTATATTTTACTGAGTTGAAAACTCACTCATTTTCTGTAGATTTCAAGTGATAGTGTAGCTTGAGAGCGAGCTAATTTAGAAGATAGAGTTTCTTGACTTTTTCTCCACAAGAAGACTCTTGAATGTAATTTTGTTAATCGTTATATTTATGTTATGTACTTATGTCTAATATGAAATATATTCTTAGAAGCTCTGTAGTTAAACATTTAGGATATATTTTTTTGTTGTCTAGATTGACATGCTTTATAGAATTTCTTTTATTCTATATTGATGTTAGATGTGTCTTTTGATCGGTAGAGAATAAGAGGAAATATCATGATATGAAGATATGATAATGAGTTTATGATTCATAAAAATGATTATATATATATATATATATATATATATATATATATATATATATATATATATATATATATATATATATATATATAGAGTGTGTGGCTCTCAGTTGGGGTAACTATATAAATAAGCTGAGTGGTTATAAGTTGGGGGATATGTTATA
>CANXYC012843937.1:0-44477 GCA_948193065.1 Aleurites moluccanus
AAGGAAATAGACGGAAAATTGACAGAAGTACTTTTAAGTGACCGTTGTATATAGTTGGATGATTTTTAAGTAACGAAATAAAGTCTGAGTACCATTATGTGCGCGAGCCATAAGTTGGAGTACCATGTGTGAAACTAACCCGTGTTTTCTTTGATGATGGCCCTCCTCCCTTCACGTTTTTTTTTTTTTTTTTTTTCAAAAGATGATGGCTCCCTCTTCTTTCTGCTGTGGCTTTTCCTTTATAAAGGGAACAAATAAGGTAAAAGAAATAAAAATACTAAAATGCCCCTCTACTAGTTCTAGAGTATTCTATTCTTTGAGCTGAAATTGGATTTGGGCTTGATTTTGGGTTAGATTGGATTAGGCTAAATTTTTTGGTTTTTCTATTTTTAGGCCCACAAATCACACATTAATCTAATCACAAAATAATATTAATTAAAATTAAAATAAAGCAATAATTAAATAATTAAAATTGGGTAAAAACTCAAACTCAATTTTATTTTTATTTGTTTTCTCAAAATATAAATTTTTAAATTATAAAATTCTTATTTCTTTTTAAATCTTAATTATTATTAATATTTTAATCAAATTGATAAAAACACTAAAATCCTATATTTTTAAAAGAAATATATATTTTTTTAAAAAATGCTGGACAAAATATGGTGTCTACAGCTAGGACTGTTAACCCTTCCCAGCAAAGGTATCATTATATAATGTGCACATTGCCGACAGTGTGTACCCACTATCCTGTCGGAGAGGCAACTCTATCAAATCTCATCGGAATCAATAAGAAGATGGAATAAGTCAATCAATATTAATATACAATATCAATCTCATCAAGTAGCAGTAACTCGTGAATTTAATCAAACGAGACTGCGATATAGCAATGGATAAGCAATAGATGAATCATTAAACAATAGTAATATGATTAACAATTAACAATGGGATGGATCAAAAGTTGCACAAATCAAGTCAAGAAGTTGGCTCAATTGGTATGCTAATATCACTAGCAACGATGACATTCAAATGGTAGGCATACGGATGAAATCAATGGTAGGCCTATGAATTTGAACTAGGCATTTCATCTAACACTTGGTGTGCAATAATCAATGGACATTTTCGCAAGATTTTGGTGCAACATTAAAATTGCCCCAATATCAATCAACAATTACACAATGTAGGTTATTCAATAGGCATTTGGTTTCCAATAATAAACATCATTCAATGGATTAATTTGGCTTATGAAATATGAAGAAAAATAAGCAAAAATTCAAAGGCAATGGTTCAAATGGCATTCGGCCAAAATGGCCTTTTTATGGTTGGTTTCCATAATTCAATTCAACACATTTGGCATGACAAATGATGCATATTAAACTCACCTAGCACTTCAAATCACTTGAATTGCACACTTTGCCACCAAAGTCTTCAAAGTAGGCAAAAATGGTAACTTTCCAATTCTTTAATCTCTACATCAAACCAATCACATATAATCCATCCATTAGCCTCCAACTAACATATTCTAACCTCAATTAACACAAACTAATACAAAATCAAAGATTCAACTCTTACAACTTTGAATTAGGGTTTTCTATTTTGGGAAAACCTATTAAATGCATCAATTGATGCAATTAAACACTAAACCCATTCTAATTAACATCCAAAACATATAAATCAAGCATTAAACTAAAGAAATCACTTCATTACCTTAAAGTGAAGAATTGGCCAAAATCTTCAAGCCATCCTATCTTGAAATTTCTTGATTTTCTAAGCAAACTAAGGATGGAAATCAATGAATCAAAGGTTTGATTCAAGTTTTCTTTTGATTTATCTTAAGAAATTTGGATGAAATTTGGTGGAGAATTTGGGAGGAAGCATTCGGCCAAAGCAAGAAGAAGAAGAGAAAATGGCCAAAAACTTCTAAGGCATGCTTATGTAGTAAGTCAAAATTGGCAAATTATATTTAGGTCCTTAAACTTTCTAATAATCATACTTTTTCACATTTCTTCTGTAATTTATTCTGACAATTCTGTTGAGAATTGAATTTCAAAGTGGGGATTCAAATAGCTTATTTTTATTTTTATTTTATTATAAAAATAGTTTTAGAGCCATTATGAAACTCATACAATCGATTTTTCACTATACCTCTAAAGTTTAACTTATTAACGATTTTGCCATTACTTACTTTTTCAGTGTTCCTAAATATTTTTCAACTTTTTCTTTTCACCATAATTTTACATATATTTATGTGATTTTTTACCTCATAGTCTGACTCAGAAATTCTTCAATCGATCAGACTGCTATTTTCCCAACAGTGTAATTAACACCGACATTTTCTCGAACAGTAACTCATATGCATTCTAACTGTGTCTCAAAAATTATTTTTAGTTATTTCGATGATTTCAAACTAATAACTAATAATAATATTGTTCAATCACAGTAGTACTTTGTAGGGTATTACAATTTATAGTCCTTTCTACCTAATTAATCAGTTGGATTTGAAAGACAAGCTAGACAAAATTTCTAAAACACTAGCCTACCTAGCCTCTTTCTCCATCCCGAACCAAAACGAAGAAACACAAACATAAACCTCCCTAGACCTTAACCCAATAAACAGAAACCATATCACATCCCCCCCAGTAAATCAGTTTCAAACACCTCCTACCAATATTAGCGAGCTTGACATAGATGCTCGTATAAGAGACTCCTTAAAATGTCTCTTATTTGGAACCATTAGCCTAGGAAACATAACCCTGGGAGGAGATGTTGCTGTGATGGTTAGCCCGAATGTTAGGAGAGGAGCAGGGGGGAACCTGTGAGTTGAAAAAGAGGATGGAATGAATCGTAGGGAAGACTCGCTGGCAAGAAGGAGCCTTAACCATGATGACAGACCAAAGGTCCCCCCCGAGGCCAAATCCAAGGGAAAAATCTAGAGTCTTTGTTTGAAGACAGTCAACAAAGCAAAAATGATTACAGGAGTTGAGAGAGAGTTGCAGATAAGGTTCTGAAGCCTGGCTATGGTTCGCGGAGGAGGAAGTAGGCCAGGAGAGTTGAGTTGAAGTTAACACAGCCTAATGAAGACACCTCTCAAGAGGAAAAGGCTTCCAACATAAAGGAGCCCATAGCCCTAGAGGAAAAAAATAAAGGAAGTAGAATGAGGAAGGATGAGAAAAGGAAGAGTAATGGATTGCTCTTGACCCTAAAATCTCCTTTTATGAAAAGGATTCAAGAGTACACCATGCCTTCAAAATTTAAATCGCTGGTAATTAAGAAGTACGGTGACCTCAGAGATCTGAGAATGCATATCTTTGACTATAAACATGTCATGGAATTGCAAATTATTGATGATGAGGCTTTGTGTAGAGCCCTTAGAGGCACATTGAAGGAGGGGCCACCCTATGGTTTGATGGCGTTCTAGAAGGGAGTATTAATTCCTTCTCCCAGCTGGCGGAGATATTCACAAAAAGGTTTGCCGCTAGCATACCTGTACAAAAGAAGACCCGCTTCTTGGAAACGGTCACCCAAAAAAGGGTAAGTCCTTGCGAGATTAAATTGCCAAATTCAATAGAGAGGCATTGAAAATCATTCCATTAGACCAAGCTCGAGCAGTGGAATCTCTGCAAAATGGCACTACTCACAGAGATTACTTTAAATCTTTGTGCCACCACAGGCCTAGTATAATGGAGGATGCGTTGCTACTTGCACAGGAGTTCATAAAACAATATGATGCCATGGCCTTGAGTCAGTTCTCTAAGAAGAGAAGAAATTAGAGCAAAGGTGATATGAAGGATAGACCAAAAGCATTCAAGGATGATGAGAATGAGGGGAAAAAATAGCAAGAAGAGCAGGAAAAAGAGAAAAATGAAGAAGAGGAGAGAGGAAAACAGATATGGTCCTCTTAATACTAGCAAGTGAGAAGAATGTCGTTAGTATACCCCGCTGATAGCTACTCCTTTGGAGGTGTTTGTGGCCTTCAAAGACAAAGAAATATAGAAACGGCCTTCGCCAATAAAGGCTCCCTCGAGCCAACTAAGAAAAGACAAATATTGTCATTTTCATGTTTCTCATGGTCATGACACAAACCAGTGTAGACATCTCTTGAAAGAAATTGAAAGGCTTATTAGCCAAGGCCATTTGAGAAGGTTTTTGAAGAGGAAGCCTCGGGAAGCAAGACAGCATGATGAGAGTAACAGAGACATAGGGAAGTAAGTGGTAAATGATGGCTTGGCAGGAGCATTCATTACATTACTGGTGGCCTATGAGAGAGCTTGCAAAGTAACAATAAGAAGAAGAGAGCACAACGAAGAAATAAAAAAGAGCTCGAGCTCTTGTATTTAGGTGATGGGTGAACATAGGCTGTGAGAGAAGATGGGTCCTGGTTAAAGGCTTTGCATGCAGATTCACTGGTTATCCAAGCTATAGTGGCTAATTATATGATGAAGAGGATACTTGTGGATGATGGGAGTTTAGTAAATCTCATCATTACAGAGGTTTACAAGAAGATGTGGTTAAAAATTGAGGATTTGGAGGACCTAAAAAGTCCCATTTGCACCCTGGATGGTACATAGATCCCTACCTTGGGAAAATCCAAGCTTCCTTTCACTGTTGGTGTAGCTCCATAATGTGTGACAGTTATAGCCACCTTCTTCATAATGCAAACACCTTTGGAGTACAATGTCTTATTAGGGAGACCTTTACTATATGACTTTGGTGCTTCAACCAATATCCGACATTTAAGGATGACTATTCCAAAGGAGGATGGCAGAGAGTTTATAGTATATTGAACTCGGGAGAGTTCAATATATTCCACAGAAAAGGAAAAAAGAAGAGAAAAGAGGCACCCAACTCCTCCATGGTGGGGAAGCAGCAGTATTTGAGGAAAGGCATTTGACCTAGGTGCTAGAATAGAGAACAAAACCAATTCAAGGACTGAAGAAAATTAGGGTGATAAAAGAAGACTCGAAAAAGTCATTACTGGTTAATGCGAACTTAGATAACGAGCTAGCTGAGGAGACTCACAAATTCCTGATAAGTAATTCATCCAACTTCGCATGGGAATCCGCGGACATGGTATGGGTCAGTTCGAAGATAATTGTACACAAACTAAATGTTGACCCTACTGCAAAACTAGTAAAACAAAAGAAACAATGCTTTAGCTCGAAAAGGCAAGCTGTCATAGACAAAGAAGTTGACAAGCTAATAGAGGCAAGGTTCATTAGGGAAGTTCACTATCCTTATTGACTTGCCAAAGTAGTACTGGTGAAGAAAGCAAATGAGAGCAACAGAATGTGTGTGGATTTTACAAACTTGAATAAAGTATGCCCTAAAGACCTATTACTGCTACCTATGATTGACAAGCTTGTAGATTCGATAACAGGATTCAATTACCTCTCTTCTTTAAATACAAATCACGGGTACCATCAGATTAAAATGCATCCTGAAGACGAAGAAAAAACAACCCTCATCATTGAGAAAGGCACTTACTGCTATATCTTTATGCCATTTGGGTTGAAGAACACAGGAGCCACTTATCAAATGCTTGTAAATAAAATGTTTAAAGACCAGATGGGAAGAAGTGTTGAAGTATATGTTGATGACATTATTGTGAAAAGTAAGACCTTCGAACGACACATCCGAGACTTAACAGAGGTCTTTGAGATAATGACTACCTATGGGATGAAGCTGAACCCAGAAAAATGCGCCTTCTTTATTCAAGGGGCAAGTTTTTGGGCTATATGGTGAGCGAGAAAGGTATTAAGCCTAACCCAAACAAAGTAAAAGTCATCTTGGACATGAACCCTCCTTACAACTTAAAAAAGATGTATAGACTTACTAGGAGAATGGTTGCTCTTAGTAGATTCATGTTTAGGTCAGCGAATAAGTACTTGTCATTCTTTAAAAAGCTCCGCCGAAAGGGTGATTTTGAATGGAGCGAGAAATGTCAGCAAGCTTTTAATGAGTTGAAAAAATTCTTGAGTTCATTGCATGTATTAATTAGACCTTTACCGAGTGAAGAATTGTTGATTTACTTGTCAGCATCTGATCAAGCTATTAGTTTGGTACTAATCAGAGAGGAAGGTGGAGTACAAAGGTCGGTTTATTATTTTAGCCGTGTTTTCAACTATCAGCCTTTAGAAAAGTTGGCTTATTCGCTACTGCTATCAGCGAGGAAGTACAAAGTGTATTTGCAATCCCATCAGGGGGTTGTAGTAACAAATCAACCTCTTAGAAAAGTGATTCACATACCAGAAACTTCAGGAAGAATGATGTTATGGTCAGTAGAGCTCAGACAATATGGGTCGAATATAGGCCTCACTATGCCATTAAGGCCCAAGCCTTAGCTGACTTCATATTAGAGTCTTATTTCACAAGGGAAGCTATTGATGGTCCACCAGAGACATCTCCAATCATCAAATCTGAATCCGATCCTAACTTGGTTAATGAAAAGCTTATGTGGCATTTGTTTGTGGATAGTGCTAGCAATATAAAAGGAAACAACTCTGGAATTGTGCTAAAAGGGAATATGCCTTGAGGCTTGAATTCACCACCACAAATAATACTTCAGAATACAAGGCTTTATTGCATGGCCTCCAATTGACGGACACTCTAAGAATGAAGTACTTAAAGATTCATAGTGATTCGCAGCTGATAGTTAACTAAGTAAAAGGAGAATATGAAGCATAATGAGCTACCACAGCCAAGTATCTAGCAAAAGTCAAACCCTTACACCAAAGAATGAAGGAGCGAGGGGTAGAGGTTCACATTATGTAGATTCTCAGAGAAGAAAATTGCGAAGCTGATGGGCTCAGCAAATTGGCAGCTTCTCATCCCCTTCAGTTTGTAACACCCTCAAATTTCATTTATATAACCTTGAATATAAGTTGTTTAATCATAAATAAAGTTAGTTTAGACATTAGAACATCATACTTACGCGATTTGACAAATCGCTAAAAATAGACCCAGTAGATAGGTAAGCACGTCGATGTTTTGATTAACGAACGGGTTTAAAATTTTAAATTTTTAATATCACCATTAGACTCATAAGCTGGAAAAATATAAGAAATATTATTTGAGAATTGAAATAGAACAAAAAGATAAATAGTTATAAGTTTCGAGTTCAAAATGCGAATAAGAGAAGTGTCGGGACGGGAAATCGAATTAGATGAAAGTTAATTAATATAAATAGCCATCTAATTCTCCAAAAATCAGAAAATTCTCCTCCTTCCTCCATTATTACAGCTAAGTCTCCTCCTTCTCCAAAACTCCACCAATTTCATCCAAACTTCAAGCAAAATCGATAGAAAACTTGAATAAACTTCTGATTAAGCTAGTTTCCATCGAAAATTCCAAGAAATTCAAGATAGAAATTGAAGAACCATTCAACCTAAATTTCGGCCACACCTTTAATTCAGGTGAGGATGATGTTTTCTTCATTCTTTTGATTCTTTTAAGCTACATAAGTGATTAGAAACATGATTAGATCGATAGATTTCAAGATTGGATCGAAATTAGAGACCTAAAACTAGGTTTATGTTTGAAATGGATTTTTTGTATAGGATTTCATAATTCTAATTAATGTTTAAATATTTTATTTAGCATCCATTTAAGGCTAAATATGTGATAAAATTAATTATAGAATCGAAGAAAACCGAAGAAAACCAAAGAACACTGCTTTTACCTGTTATAGGCAAATAGGTGTTTTATGTATATTATTATGCATGTTTAAACCTTTCTTTGATAAATTTGAATCCATTTAAATTCCTGCAACTTTTTGGCCAAAGTGTTTCATTTGAGTTTCCTTTGAATTTTCCTTAAATTCAAGATCTGATTGTGTTATTTATTAATGTATATAAACCTTATTTGATAATGCCTTTGTGTTTGTTGCCATTGGGGCTTGAATTGTGAACTTTGGCTTTTGATCAATATATCCCAAAACTATATTTATTTAGTCCTAAAGTGGTGCACACCAAGTGGTCGATAAAATGACCTTTGTTAATTCCCTTAAAAATCCAATTGTTACAAAATTTGCTAAAATGGTTAACTTTCTTTGTCACCAGTGTAAATGTGTCTTCTTGACATATTATGAACTTATATCCTAAATGACTTTTGTGGAATTTTACCTATACTATAATGTTCCTTTGTTAAGGATAATGATCTTATATGTGTTCACTTGCCTAAACAGCTCAAATGTACTAAAGTTATAAAAATTGAACCTTGTTGATTTTCTTGCCTATTTGGTATTTTATTTGCTATCTTTAGCCTATTATAATGTTTGTATGACAGAGCTACCTTACTGATGAGATAGTGGGTAAATACCATTAGTATAATGCACAATGAAATTCCAGTAATACCCTAGCTGGGAAGGGTTATGGTCCTGGCCATAGGGTCTAATCTACCTTACGATATTTACATGTTATATTGATAATGATATGTGTTTCATGGCCCAGTATCTATTATATATACATGGTTATTATTTCTCCCAATATTTATACATCTATATTTTTTATGTCTATAAACTATTTCCCTTGATTTGGTTTTTTGGTGTGCTATCCATGAGCCAATTGTTAATACTGTACATTTGTTATTTCCTACCTAGCTTAATGTGTGATAATATATATATTGACTCACTGAGTATGAAAATACTCACCCTTTTAGTGATTTTAACTTTTCAGGTCAGGAGTAGAACTGGTCAAAAATTTCTTTATCAATGGATCTAGTTGTGTTATAATAATGTAAATATTGAACTTGTATATATTCCTTGTATATATTTTAGATACTCCATGGATATGTAAATTATTAGGATGACTATACTTAGAATGGTCTGTAATATTATTAGTTACTGATATTTGATATATATGAGATGTGTTGAGATCAGAAATGATCATAGATGATAACAGATAGACTGATTATATGGATATATATATATTATATCAGGTGATGTTTACAGATTATAGAAGAGTTCTACAAGTGTCGGTAGCCTTATGTTGTTCCTATATCCTAGGACTGTCATGTTCCAAAATTGGGATGTGACACAGTCCCTCACATAATTTTTATGGGGGCAATAGAACAATCCAGCATAGAAGAAGCAAAATTTGTCATGAAGCTGGATGATTCACATTGCTGGATGGACCAATTATTAAATACTTGGAGAAAGGAGAATTGCCAATAGATCAAACCGAAGCTAAAAAGGTGAAATATAGAAGTTCTCACTTTTCTTTGCATGCAAGTATACTATATAAGTGAGCATATTCCCTGCCGTAGCTGAGATGCTTAAGGCCGATAGAAGTGGATTATGTGCTCAAGGAAATCTATGAAAGGTCCTGTGGCACGCATATGGGTGGTAAAGCCCTCGCAACCAAAGTAATTAGAAAGGGTATTTTCGGCCTCACATACGAGAAGATGTTATCGGCCTGGTTCGAAATGTCACGTGTGATAGAAGTTTGGCAATGTAAAGTATATACCAGTCGCTGACCAAGTGCCCCTGTCTAATGATTGGCCCTTTGCCAAAATTAGGGATTGATATATTTGGCCCCTTCCCAATAGCCTCGGACAGAGAAAGTTCCTACTTTTAGTTGTGGAATATTTCACCAAATGGGTTAAAGCTGAACCACTCGCCATAATCACAGCGGATAAGGTAATAGGGTTCCTTAGGAGGAACATTGTCTGTAGCTATGGGGTTCCTCATGAATTAGTCAATGATAATGGAAAACAATTCGATAACTAGAAAATTAGATCCTTCTGCAAAGGGTTGAATATTAAGCAACATTTCTCCTCTGTGATTCATCCTCAATCAATGGGCTAGCGGAGGTTACAAATAGAATTATCCTTCAGGGTATGAAGAAGAGGCTAGATGGATGCTAAGGAAACCAGGCAAAAGAACTCTATCGTGTCTTATAGGCTTACCAAACTACTCCACGAAGATTAACAAGAGAAACCCTTTTTTCCTTAACATATGGCATCGAAGCAGTAATTCCCATGGACAATGGCCTGCCTACCGAGAGGATCAATTATTGTGAGGATGAAGCAAATGATCAAGCTAGGAGAATTGACTTAGATATGGTCAAAGAACTAATAGAAATTGCCTGTATCATACTTGCTAATCACAAAAGCAAGACAAAAGACTACTTAAACAAAAAGGTGAAGAAAATAGTCTTCACATAAGGGGACTTAGTCAAGAGGCACCTTGAAGCAACAAGAAAAAAAGAAGGAACAGGCAAGCTTGCACCAACATGGGAGGGTCCTTTCTTAATGGGAGCAGTTGTAGGACCAATTACTTATCAGCTGACCATATTAAATGATGAGGAAATCCCTCGCACCTATAATGTACAATACCTAAAAATATACTATCAGTGAAATTATGAATAAAAGCAGAGATTTTTTCATTCATGCTCTTACTTTAAAATATTGTTATGATAGAAGATTTTTCGAGTCTAAAGCCAAACAATTATATTCAGATAAGGATCCTAAAATGTGACAATACTAAGCTTTTAAACCACTGTATTTGAAAGCAGAATTTCATATCACTGTATCTAAAATTCAAACAAAAACCTAGCTTGACTAGAAAAAAAATCTGCGAGGTCTTTCAGCCCAGTGTACTTGGAGGGAAAAACCTAGTTCAGCTGGGCGAAAATCCATGATGTCCTTTAACCTACTATAGTTGGAGGAGAAAACCTAGTTCGGCTAGGCGAAAATCCACGAGGTATTTTAGACCGCTGTATCTGAAATTTAAGTATTAAGCTTTCAAACCATTATTTGAAAGCATAATTTCATACCACTATATCTGAAATTTGAACAAAGACCTAGTCCGGCTAGGCGAAAGACCACAAAGCTTAACTTGTAAGGGAGGAAAAGATCTTGTCAAGGCAACACTCATAAAAGACCTAGTTTGACTAGGTAAAAATCTGCGAGGCATAACTCTCAAGGGAGAAAGACCTCTTCTGGCGAGCATTATTATCCCTAAGGGGAAGGTTTTCTAAGTCCTCATCTAGCGAGGCATTATTATCCATAAGGGGAAGATTTTCTTAAGTCCTCATCTGGCAAGGAATTATTATCCATTAAGGGAAGGTTTTCTTAAGTCTTCATCTGGTAAGACATATCATTTTCTAAAAGTCCTCAACCGGTGAGGCACATTATTCCCTAAATATTATTAATCTCTCGATTAGCGAAGTATTATCTTATGAACTTCTTTACATAAACATAAAAAAAAAAAAAAAGAACAATGGATAAAAATATATGTATTTCATTAATAGAAGTACAAAAGTTTTATACAATAATAGAGACAAAATTACAGTAAGAGGGGAAATAACTTCAGCAATATTTTTCGCCTGAACTGATGTGGTTGGCAAGTCTTGAGGGTTCTCAATATTGGTAGGCTCGACAGATGGATTTTTCACTGAAGAAAAGGCTTCGGAGGGGAACAAAAGATGAGCTTGCTATGTTCGTAAGATCCACAGAAGGAGTGTGGTCTTTAATAATAATTACTTCATCTTCTTCTGACTCTTCTGGGAATGGGGTGAGAGGATTGAAGGTTTTCTTATTGATCTTAAAGAGGATGTTTGGATAGTACTTGGCAACTTCGTCAAGAGCATCATTAAAGCTCATACCCACCAGGGAAGTAGAAGTGCGAATCACCCTTTCTTCAAAATTTGAGGCAGAAAGGCGAGCAGTCTCAGCTTAATTTTTAGCTCGCTCCAAAGCTTCCAGCTTTTGGCAAAAAAGATTAATTTCTTGATTCAAATTATTCCTCTCTACTTGGTAGTCTTCTTATGGACCTTTCAGAGTCCCCTTTAATTGCTCTATTTTGCTCTCTGCATCAATGCACCTTTGGTGAAGCTCATCGTACTCTCTATCCTTATCTTTTAAGAGATTTGCCTTTTCCTCCAGTTGACGCTCTGTCTCTTTGAAAACCTCCTCTACCACTTTAAACCTCTTAGTTTCATTGTTCACCACATCAGTCAGGGAAGTAACATGCTTATCAACCACTTTGCAATGGTTCTATAATTCCTTAATTGCAGCATCGATCGCCTCCTGACTTTACAACCTCTGGCAAAGCTGTTCAATCTCAGCTTGTCTTTTCTTCGCTAATTACTCAAAGCGAAGAGCATTGTTGTGAGCCTCCAAGTAATATTGGTCGCTAGAGATGACCCTATTGTACACTTGGTACATCTCTTGCAGACCATGCGAAAAACAAATAAAAACATAAGTCATAATTAAAGGCCTAATAGCGAAATAGAACAGTTTAAAAGGGTACTTACAATTGTTTATTTCATCATTAACCTAAGCAAAAGCCTCTCAGTAGAAGCCATGTAGGTCTAAGATACTTTAGGGAGGGATGATTGAGCTGCAACAAGGTTGAAACTTCATTTGTAAGGATCCTCAATCTGGTGCAGGGGAAGAATGTCTTTAAATGCCTACAATTTTCTTTCCTTCATCAGAAAGAAGATCCTCTAGTAAGGCTATCTCAATCATCTCATCCTCGCTTATGTCAGCATGCGGACTAAATCCCACATTACCCTTTATTCTTGAAAAATGTCTATGGTCATTAACTGGATGTGTGCTCCACAAATATACAAAGGAGGGCTTAAGGCGAATCAACTCTCTAAAAGTACCTTTAATAATAGGCGAAGGTTGTGTTTTGCTTCCAAAAGACTGCCCTGCCCTGCCCCTGAATATGATTGGAAGGCTCCATGGCAGCTGGGACTCTTTCAGGTTCTACTTGAGGCCTCTGTGGAGCAGGTGCCTCAGGAGTCGTCGTTGGGCGTTTCTGGTCTCGCCTCATTATACTCCTAATGGTATCTGGCATAATCTTATTGGAGAAAAGGGAGCCTCGACATTTCCTAAAAATAATACAAACAAGTGTGAGAGACTTGCAAAGAGGGAAGTTTGAGAGGAAATAAAATGATTTTACCTTCAGCAACAACCTCGGTTGAAGGAGGAAATCCTGATTCCATAGTTGGAATCGAAGCAGTCTCTTCGACCAATGTATCTTCCCTAGGATAGGTGAAGGGATTCAGATATAGAGGATTGGCAGGAGGATTGGGGTCCACAGAGAAAAATGAAGCACTGATCCTCTTCACTAGGGATACTTCGAATCCTTCTTCTTCTTCCTCCTCTACTTTAGCCTCGGTAAGACCTTCACCTTTATCTGGTATGGAGAAAGAAGGGACGGATAAGACTTTGCTGATAGAAATTAGCTCCACCTCAAAAGGAATCCTCAGAGTCTTTTGAGGACTAAACACTGTCTTATTTGTCCACTTTTTTTTTTTTTTGCTAGCTTGTCATTATCCATTATAGGAAGCTTGCGCTCGAGGTCAATTTGCAGAGGTTCCACGCCTTCCAATTTTTTGAATTTGTCATAGGGCTCCTTGCTTTTTAGGCAAACTACATAAGAAGAAGATTATAAGATTAGTTTGTAAAAAACAAAATTGTGAATGCGAACATGAGTATATTGAAGTTAGAAATTTGTCACTTACCAATAATTTCTTGAAGAGTGGATTTGAGACCAAATTTTTTTATGTTGAATTAGTGAGCATCATCCATCAAGGTGGCAGCATCAACCTTTTCTTCTTTGCTTTAAGTAGGAACTTCAATGAGAATAGGGGTCACTGGACCTGGTAAGATAAAAAAATTGGGGAAATTGAGGTGCAAGTCAGAGTTGAAGAAAATGAAGATTGCAAATTTGCTTCTCCAGTCATGAATTTTGGTTTTCTTATCAGTGAAAATATGGCGCCCTTATTTTTCCAGTGGTGGACAAAGTATAGTCAATCATATTTATTCTAAAAAAGAATTGAAAAAAAAGTTAGGGTATGAGTGATGTCCAACAAAAAACAGAGCATCTCAAACTAATGGAGGTATCTAATGATGTTGGGATGCAACATCATAGGGTTAACCCTAAAATGGTTAAAACACCGAGTCATGAAAAGAGTGGGAGGAATTCTCAGTCCTTGCTTGAACTGATAAAGGAAGATGATGTAGGAATTTTTGTGTTTTGGGATACTCCTAAGGCCTTTAGCACCTTGAGGACAGAGCACTCTCTCATATGGTTCTAGAATTCTTAAAATAAAGTTGGGTTGTTATCTAGATTCTCAGTAAACTTCACCCAATCCTCTTGAGTGGAGGTACATTGTATCTTACTCTATTTTTCGATCACACCCTCTTTGATACTGGCTGAAATAGAAAAACTGGTTTTGGGAGCCATGGAAGAGGAAGTTGTAGAAAACAGTAAAGGATAAGAAAAAGCTAAGTAATAGAGAAAGTTATGGGCACTTAGAAAGCAAAATCGCAAAAGAAGGGAAGAAGAATTTTGAAAGCCTAAAGAAGAAAAGAATACTGATTGAAGGGTATTTATAAGCAAAGGAATTAAATTTTGAAACCATAAAAAAAATGAAACGGACAGTTTGGGGAACTTAAAGGACATGACTACTACTTTCTCTAAGAAGGCGCGTCGATTGAAAAGTAACTGCTGTAATAATTACCTGACAGCTAGAGCAGTTAGCATCTCTTGGGAAGTGGAAACAAAAGGATAGTTGTCACAGCCTTAATGTTTTTTTGAAAAGATGTGACCTTTCAGAATCGAGCCTAGGAGGGCTCGACGCGAAGCTTCTCCTACATGCTTACTGAATTGATAACCTGCATATACCCTTCGACATTGAACCTTTAGTAACACCAAAGCGAAACTAATAGTAGGCTCGTCAGAAATCTCAGCTCAGAATAGAAGTGTTTAAAGAGCGAACAATACCTTCATCATATTAATAGAAAAGGCATAAGTTCACTAAAGTAGAGTGTTACTCCCCTATGACTTTCAAGGCTTTCAATCACAGTGGAGTAGGGGTTTACCGATGAAGAATAAAGTTATGCCCAAAATAATGAATCTGGCCCATTGTGGAGTAGGTTCACTCAGGGGTTTAAGGATTGGCATGGAGTCTTCGCTTAAGAGAGGCTTTCGCCCAAACTGTAGGCATGTTTGCCATACCTAAGCACAAAACATTGACAATAGGTGAAGAGGGCATCTTTGCCTTCCTTAATAAGAGGGTTTGCCTCATGGGAGTCCGGCATAGGTCTAAGACCAAACTAAGGGATCACAGACCATTTATCATCTCTCTTTTTATTAAATGCTCCTTATATGTCACCATGCCTTAGAGCGGCACAACAGCCTAAACCTGACATGTAAGTCATCATTTTCCACACATGATATCTTGCATCGAGTAGTGTGGTGCAGACACATCTGATAATTTATCACGCTAGCTGATAAGGTGGCTCTGAACCAGCTGACATAGCCACCTTCCCTTGCACTAGGCAAATAAGCGAAAGACACATGGTATCTTGACTACTTTAGAGAAGTAATCTCAAGGCATATAAATAGAGGAAAACTCCATTAATGAGTGGTTCTTTTCTTTCTACTTATACTCCATATACTTCTAAGCTTACGAAAAGTCCCTTTAATTTCCTTCAAGAACTCTATTTGACTTAGGCATTAGAGGGTTCTTGCTAAACCAAGACTTGGCCCTCATATGCTATTTTGCTATTTTACATGTTCATTGAAGATCCACCTAACCCCAACATTATTTGGATAACATGTAAGAGATCTTCAATCATTTGAGAAGCATTGAGGCTCATCAAGCACTATTCACATAACTATTCATCATTTGCCATAATTCTCCTAATCAATTATTATCTTTAATTATAAATATATATATATATACTCCCCATAACTCAAACATAATTATTCTAACAACCCATAACCTTAAATCATAACAAAAATAGAGTTTTAGAGAAAATATATCTTTCTCCTTAAGAGATGATTTTGGAGAAATCTTGATATTTTGAAAGATTTAATGGATTTCTTATAGTATTTCCTTTCCAAAATGAAGCATTAGTTATGGTATTAATACCTTAGAAGAATAAGTAGAGAATTCTAGGTTTTAAAATGAAGAAATGAAGACGAAAGACAAAAAAAAAAAAAAAAAAAAAAAAGGGCAAAAAAGAATATGGCAACCTATTTATAGGGTTGTTACTATTCACGTAAGAAAATTTACCTTGCAGCACAGGCTAAACCGGCTATATCTTGGGCTACATATATCCAATCATTTTAATTTTTATTAATTCAACTAGACACATAAAGTTACAACATAGTAAAAATTCAGCTCAAAATATGCATAACAGAATTTATGGTAAATTTTCAAATTTGAATTTGTCTCTCTGCAAGTGTCATCCGGATAACATGACTATATACTCAAACATGCAAATCCAATTGAAAAACTAATTTACAAGAGCCTAATTAACACATAAATGAACACTTTTTATATTTAACACTTTGTCTAATTCAACCTCTAAGGTCCTCAAATTAATTAGACAATTTCACACTACCTACAAAAGTAGCAATCTAAATTAGTCTTGATTAAGGTGAAATATCTCCTCACACACATAAAAGTTTACAAAACTGACTTAAAAAATATATAAATGAGACATAATTCAACAATTTTTATTTTTACACTTTTTAAAATTTCTTCTTTAAGACTATAAAAATAAAAGTATAACATTCTGCTTACTTATAAATATGAAAATCATTAGAACCTTTATAACAACCAATCCATTTTTTTTTCTTCCTAAACTAACACAAACTAGAATTGAAGTTCAAATCAAATATCTAAAGTTATAAAATATTTAAGCATTTTAAAAAGATTATGATAATAGAAATCAAAGCAAAATATAATCAAAAATAATTATGGATATCACAAATAATTTAAACTTATATAGAAAATGAAAATTATTATATACACAACTCATAACATATATAAATGAAAATTATTATATACACAACTCATAACATATATAAAAAAGATATAGTGTATTACAATTTATAGTTTAAATATGTCAAAATTGAAATTATGGATTCAGTTTTTATTCACTATATGGTTAAGTGAAAATATTTTGGCTTTTGAAAGGATGAAATGTAATTGTTTAAATAATTTACTCATAGTTTCATTTTTTGGTTTGCCAGTTTATTGATGAGATAAAATTTGAAAGGAATTTTTATGTTTTCTTGTTGTTGGTTTATCCCATTGTGGAAATTTGATTCCTTTTTTTTTTTTTTTGGAAATAGTTTAAGCCTGAAACTAAAACATATATATATTTTTCATGTTTTACTGTTTCTATAATCCTGGTTTTTTACTGCTTGTTAATCCCGTTTGGTGTTGTATTTTAAAAACCATGGAGGACAATGATGATTATTAGACCCAATAAAATTTAACAAAATAATTAAGAGAGAATTTAATCTTTTGGCATGATAAATTAAAAATTAAAAATACTTGATTTTGATATGGCTTGAAGTGGTAATTTTCAAGAGCAAGTTTAATTGAGCTAGCTTTAATTTGATTCCTAGATTTTAATTATTAAAAGGGTTGTAGTTTTTAATATTAGGAATAAATTTAATTTATTAATTATTGGGATTAAATTATCAAACTTTAATCCCTAAAGTTAAATCATTTTAATATAATTTATAATCAATATTATTTGTCTGTTTAATAATTAATGAGAAAATACGACAATATTTTTAATTAAAAGTATAATAATATAATTTTAAATAATTTGAGATATGAGAAGAAAATTAATTATCATAATTATGAAATATATTTAATTTAATTCTTCGAGTTTAATTTGATATTTTTTTATATATATTTTGGATTTTATAACCTTTGTTAGCTACATTAGTTTTGTAATTTTAACGATTTATTATATTTTAATAATTATTATTTATTATTAATTTTCATGATTATAATTTATTACAAAATTATTATTATTTTTTAAAATTATCATATTTTCTTTGTAAACAATTTCATAATAACATAATAAAATAAAAAGTAAATTATGCAAGTCACGAACTGAAGCAAAACCCTAGGGTTTTAAGGGGGTGAAATTGGCATTCCAAGTCCCCAGCACCAGTCGTTTCTCAGTTCTCCAATTCACAATCGGAGGAATCTGTAATTTTTTATATAGAATTTGAGAAAATGGATGCAAGATTGGCTAATACATGGCGAATGACAGTGAATGAGAAGAAATTCATTGAGACTGCTTTGGCTTCAGATCTCAGAATTGATGGTCGTAATCCCCTGGAGTATCGTAAACTAACAGTCAAGTTTGGCAGGCAAGTTGCTTCTCTGTATTTTTTTTTTCGGTAGGCTAAATCTAATACAATCAGTAATTTCAGAAGATATTTAAGTGTTTCGGTTTGATTTTAGTGGGTGAAGTTTGATGTTGAAAGGTCAAGAATTGATGAAAAGTAACTAGGTGGGATTTTCTATTAGTTATGGAATTTTGCTTGACTTGAAAGAAAATAGTTTACTTTTGATGTTACTTTGAAATTGTTGGGAAATTGGGAAATTGTTGGAAAATTGTTGCTGGCTGAGTACATGAAAATTTCCGATGTTATTCTTGGATTAGCTGACATTGTATTGAAATTGATAATACTTAGGCTTGTATCCTTACACATGTAATCCCTGTTGTTGATTGTTTTTTAAGTGTGACTTTGCAGAGAAGATGGGTCATCAGAAGTGCAGCTGGGCCAGACTCATGTAATGGGTTTTGTGACTAGTCAACTAGTTCAACCTTATAGAGACCGACCAAATGAAGGATCACTTTCAATTTTTACAGAGTTCTCTCCAATGGCTGATCCTTCTTTTGAACCAGGGCGTCCAGGAGAATTTGCGGTTGAGTTGGGCCGTATAATTGATCGTGGTTTAAGGTGATTTTTCTTTTAACTTGCAATTTACATAGTTATCATGATATGTATTCAGATTGTTACAATTTTTGAAATATCAATGATCTATTGTTTTATGATAAATTATTTTTAGTAGAAGAATATGGTAAAAACAGACGCAGAAGCACATGTATATCAGAAATATACAAGACTTTAAGAGTAGAGTTTGTATCAAAATGATTTCATTTGACAATTTTTAATTGATCTGCAGGGAAAGCAGGGCAGTGGATACAGAATCTCTTTGTGTTCTTGCTGGGAAGTTAGTTTGGGCCATTCGAATTGACCTACACATCTTGGATAATGGGGGGTAAGCCTAATAACTTCTCTTCTCTCCTCTCTTTTTCCTTTGTTAGGTTTTCCTGCACATCTTATTTCTTTATTTTGTCTGCTAATGCTAGTGCTAATTATACTACTATCTTTTTTTTGTTTTACATAACTATTGTGGAAGCAGAAATCTTGTTGATGCAGCCAATATTGCTGCTTTAGCTGCTCTATTGACTTTTCGGAGGCCAGAATGCACATTAGGAGGAGAAGATGGTCAACAAGTGATTGTACATCCACCTGAGGTTAGCTCATTTAATTTATTGTAGGTCCTCATATTAATAAGATCCTCCTGGAACAGAAAATTATTAGCTATGATCATGGCCAGGTTGTATTTCCATTTCTTGCATAATAAGATAGTTTCTTACTTCAGTCAAAAAGGACAGTATTTTTTTTTCCGTTATATTGGGTTGAATGCCTTTTAGTTTGATCATGGCCTGGCTGTATTTCCATTTCTTGCATAATAAGATAGTTCTTTTACTTCACTCCGTAAGGACATAATATTTTCGTGTTCTTTTTTTTTTTTCCATTATTTTTGGTTGAAGACCTTTTAGTTGATCATTTTACGTTGTCAAACTCTTAGTTTGCTTGTGGCAGCTGACAACTCATATGTGTATTCTCTTATAACCTTAGTTCGAGCAACTCATCCACCTGAGTTGCTCATGTATCAGATTGATTAACTTCTTCTTTTTCTACCCTTTTTTAGTGTGAGTTCACTAGGGGGGTTTAGGGTATGGTCTGCAGGAGAGTGTAGGAAGTAGCCATAAATGTAATCAAGGATCTGATTTTTTTTCTCTATTAAATTTTCAACGGAAACAAATATAGCAAACAAACTCATCTGCCTTCTTGGTTAATTCATCTGCCTTTAGGCTTACAGCCAAGGTTTTTCATTTTGTTTCCTAGTCCTTACTGTTATTAGGAATTAGCTAGTGGAAAATCTTGAAATCCTGGGTCCTAATACCATGCAGGACCATAAATTTCTTAAGATTATCTGTTATCTTTGTTTTATGTATTCCTCATATATCCTCAATGATGTATTTGGTTTGTGATAAAGGCAGTGTGGCTTCTATTGGGGCTGGGAGTTAAGAGTCCATTCTTTGTTGGTGGTCATGAAACCTGCTCTTGCAATTTGTGATTATAGTTCGGGAAATGGGGTTGCAATGGATTGTCTCACACACTTATTTTGCAGCATATAGTAGGAGGTTAGGCTTGCCCATTAGGAGTTGTTGAAAGCTTCCGTCTTGGATATTAAGAGCTGACTGTTTATCTTCAACTTAAGATTCTAACACATTGATATTTTAATAGGAAATTATGAGATCAATAGAAGTTGAAAACGAAGGAGAGCAGACCAAAATTTAATGCATCAAATGGGTTAGAGTAGCCACTGAGGTGTTAGAATTGGATCAAGAATTTGCTTCATTGCTAAAATGCCAACATTTTTCATAGCTTAACTCTACATATAACTATATTTGGCCTAATGTGGAGAATAGCACTCCAGAACCACAGAAGTGCTCATCCATATTTCCATGATCTCATACCTCTTGACACTGTTGGCAACTAAAAATGATGCCTTTCCCTAGAATTTTCTCAGCAAGAATTGCCCCTTTTCATAGTAAATCTTGTTGGCTATAAGTTCTCTGTTTGGTCGCTGAATGACATTCATTTGATTTATTCCAAGGCTTAGGTTCTAAGATTTTTCATATTATTCATTTCTTATTCTTGTTTTATTATGGCAGGTGAAAGAACCACTTCCTTTGATAGTACATCATCTTCCTATAGCAGTAACATTTGCATTTTTCAACAGTGAGCACACCATGGTAGGTAAAGTTAGTCCTATAAATTCCTTATATTTTCCCATGCGATGTGCATATTCATGGAGAGTTCATATTTTACCAGTCAATTTATGTAAATGAGTGTTATGCAGGTGATAGATCCGACCCATAATGAGGAGGCTGTTATGAGAGGAAGAATGACTATTACAATGAATGCAAATGGTGATATTTGTGCTATTCAGAAAGCTGGAGGAGAGGGTGTGACACAGAGTGATATAATGCGCTGTTTGCGACTTGCTTCCAGGAATGCTGAGTCTATGACAAAGAAAATAAAAAATGCAGTGAGTTTCTAGTATGCAAAAGTCTTTCAAAAGTTGAGATGCCGTTTCTGCTTCTTAACGACTCCATTAACTGAAAATGTAAAAGATATAGCCCCATTTGAAAACTCAAATTTAGCAAGATTTCAATTTAATTAAATTCTATTTTGTCAATTCTCATGTTTGGGAAGGCATAACTAATTATATTTAAGTTCTTTTAAGTTAAAAAAATGAGTCATTTTGAAAGAAATGAGATCATGCTAAAGTTGAATAATTTTGCAAGAATTCAATTCATTTAATGAAGTACCGTATTAAAAAAAATCCAAAATGCCCCCATTTAAACTGAAGATCACTCTTTCTATATAAAGGTAAAATAAGAAAATAATTACATTTTTTTTTTTACTTTTTATATATTCCAAGCAGTAGAAATCAAATGAATTCTATCACTTTAAAATTTATTCCAAACACATGAATTCTATTATTAATTTAATTGAATTCTTGCACATGATTTATTCCAAACGGTGCCATAGTGATTTCTATACTATACAGAATACCTAAATTACTTACATTGGATGTATAGGATATTTATATCGCTGAAAGACCAATATATCTATATCAGCTTTGACAATCACCCATTATTAGAGAAACCCTTTAATCTTCTGGTTGCATTCTGCTATAAGTCTACTACCATAACTACTGATGATGGCATACATGAAGAAAATTGCAATTTGACTATTTTTTTTTTATTAAGTTTAACAAATTTGGATTATTTCTTAGTAAATTGCAAATTGTAGAGTTTGCATATAAGGATTCAGATTTGAGTCAAAACAGCATTAGCATAATGCAGCTTAATGGTATGTCAAATTTCTTTATGTAGCCAATAGGACTTTTCCTTTGGTGGGACCATAAATACAGGCTCCTGTTGCTTGCTGTAATATGTAGAATGCCTTTGCTTGTATAATGTATCCAGATTATGTGGTATATTGTCATTGTGACTTTTGAATGTAGTGCATTGCTTCTTGTTTTCTCTTTTGGTTTTAGTCTGGTAAAAGTTCCCCTTACTCAAGTGAGATCATAGGTTGAGCCTTAGTTTGTCTCTTTTTCACACCCAAGAAAAAAAAGAACATAAAGATTTGCAAGGCACCTTACAAGTAAATGCACAGCATTGTGGGATCTCACTAAGATGTGGAACTTTGTGGTTTATTTGTTTTTTTTTTTGGGTCAAGGACTTTCATTGTATGCTCTCAAGTAAGATAATAGGTTGAGCCATTGTTCTTTCCTATTATACTTGAAAAGGAAAAGTGAAGATAGGAAATTGCAAGGCACCTTGCCACTTTCTTAAGAGACTTTTTGTAGAAAAGGAATTGTTTATCAACAATTTGGGTTTGGTTCTGCTAGTTTTTCTTGTTTATTTGTCTGAGAAGCAACCTTAATTCATTTCTTTGACTTGTGGTAAGCAACCTCAAGGGTTGGATTGCATTTGCACATAGCTTTACATGCAAGTTCAGGGGTTTTGTTACTTCTATTTGAAATTGCTCTGCTGTTTTAAGCTTCACCCCTGCCTCTCTTTCTCACCTGCTCTTTTTGCCTTTTTCCCCATTCAGAAAAATATTACTTTTTAAGTATTCAGATCCCCTTCTAGGTTTTTACAGTCCATAGTCCTGCCAGTATGTTCTTCATTTAGTTCTCTTACTACCAGCCTGAATTATATTATCTTTCTTTATCTCTATTTTTCAATATTTCAACTGAGATTGTGGATGAATGTGGTGTATGGCTGCTGTGAGTTGGAGCTGCCTTAATTCTAGATACAGCTTAAATATTATTTTACTAGTTCTAGCATATGGTTCATAATGGTCTACCATTCATCAGTATGTGCAGCCTAAGAAACTGATGCTTTGGAGATGTCCAGTCCCTATCCATTTCCTAGATAATTGCTAGCTTTTATTGCTAACAAGTTAATATGTGGAAAAACAATTTTCATTGTAGTCTTATGCTTGAGTATCTCCTATTCCAGGTGAGGGAAAAATTATGAGGATAATTTTTGCAGTTGAATTTTAATATCTTAGATAAATCTTGCTCAGTTAAGGGTTATTTAAGTGCAAATAGAAAATTTTATAATGCAAATATTTTGCTTGAATATGTGTTATGAATGCACTTAAAGCTTTCAATTCAATTCTCAAAATGCAACATAATTTCTGATAATATCAATATTAGAATCTTTCAACTGATATTACCATATAGATATTTGAATTGGTTAGTCAAAAAGGAAAAGAAAAGGAAAAATCACATTGACACAACCATGTGGTTTTCTTTTACTCCTAGAAGTAAATGAGGCATTCTTTTCAATGTCATATGTTCTTTTTACATTTTGGCAGCCCACTGGGTGAATGACAGAATAATAATGTTGTTTTTCCATGTAATTTGGTTCCTGTTTCTAGCAGCATTTTATTAGGACCTGTTGGCATGGGATCCTAGATTGTGTGTTTGGTTGGTAGAAAACAATGGGAAAATGCAAGAAAGTAGAACAAAATAAAGGTACCGTTTGGAACAATTAATGTGCAAGAATTCAATTCAAGTAAATTATGTTCCTCTTGTTTAGAAACTCAAATTTTGCAAGAATTCAATTTAAATGAATTTTTTTCAATCAATTTTCATGTTTGGAATGAGATAATTTATAGAATTCAATTCTTTTAGTATAAGAAAAAAATATTCCAAAGTAAATAATCATGTTGTTTCACAAAAACTTAATTTAATTAAGATTTTATTTATTGTTAAAATATACAAATATATATCATAATCTCCAAAAGTTTCATTACTATTTAGATATTGTTAAACAAATATAGATAATTATTAGAATAAAACAAATGGAATTCATTATTTATATACATAATGTTTAGGATAAATTTTGGTTCAATTTAATTAATGATAGAATTCATATGTTTGGAATAAATTTGGAAGCAATGCGACTTATTTGTTTGGAATAGTTAAAAAGTAAAAGAATATAATTATTTTTATTTTACCCTTGTATGAAAGACATTTGCTTGATTTAAATGAGGGCATTTTTGGTTTTTGATTATGGATTTTACAAAATAAATTGAATTTTTACAAAATTCTTTCATTTTGGCATATTTTATTTTTTCCAAAATGACTTATATATACTCAAAAGAACTGAATTCTATTAATTATACCTCTCCAAACATGAAAGTTGACAAAATAGAATTCATTGAGTTATAATTCTTGCAAAATTTGGGTTTTCCAAACGGAAGGATAGAGAATGAAGAGAGAAAAAGAGAAGAATTGACAGGTAATTGGAGAAAGTTTGGAAGAGAGAGAGCGAGCTTAGAAAGAGAGGTTTCTGGAAAAATCAATTAGTAATATGGTGTGAATATTCCAGGCAATCTAGACTTTTATACAGCTCATACAATCTAGCTAATGCTGAGCTCATCATTAGCTCATGTAACTACCTTACTTAGCAATTCAAATTACAAATGCAAATGAAAATTAAACTGAACATAAAATGAATGAAAATGACTCCAAATGCAGAGCAATCCATGCATGCAACCAACACAGTTTATATGCATTCTCAACATATTTAGCCACTATATTTTCTTTTTTCCTCTTGCTTTATACCTAATCTCTCGTAATATGGTTATGTAGGTTGAAGCATACAACACAGAGAGAGCATTACGCAAAATAAAACGCCACTCTACTTCTGTTGCTATCAATGTTAGCGAAGCTGGTGGTGATGTGAATGAGCATGTAAACAAATCTTTCATGTATCAGGGAGTGAGTGAGTTGTCAAGGCACCAAATAGAGAAATCGAAGCTTGAATCTGAGGAAAGCTGCATCAGTCAAAGTAATGATGCTGATAGTGACCTTAGGTCATCTGAACAAGGAGGAACTAGATTCAAAGAGGGCAATGCTACAAATTTTCTTGGGGGACCATCAAGCTGGTATGCAGTTAGTCCTCTCCAAGTCTTGTAAAATTTTGTATTTTGCATTGTCAAGAGCCCTTTTTAGAAGGGAAAGGAAGGCGCTAAATCTATCTTTAGGAGTCATAATTAGGTGTTCTTAACTTGTGTGCTTTTATTTCCCTTTCTCTATGTTCTTTACTATAAAAGGAAATTTGAGCTCAACACTAGCAATTATGTACATTGTTAAGTAGCTACCTAAGCTTACTTAGGATTTTAGAGCGAGTAAAATCTTATTTAGGTATATAAGGTTGTTAAAATAAAAAAAATCTCACATAAATTAAATACAAGATATTAAATGTGCATATATATAATTGGACTCTTTAAACTCAATAATTAGCTTTTGAGGTTAACACTCCCAAGAATATATAAGCTCTCAACATTTCTAACATGGTATCGGAGTGGAAAAATGATCCATACCTTTATTAAATCATAATTTGGACTGAGATTTCAATTTCTGTTTCAAATTTGCAAGGTGATGGCTTATTTCAATTGTTTTTTCGCTCAGTGATGAGCTTTCAAATTTGTCTCTTCATCCGTGTTGGGTTTTCAATCAATCAATCAACTCAGTTATTATCATAAATTTGTAAGTGTTAATTGGAATTAATAACCTAGTTGTTACTTGAGGGGGAGTGTTAAGATAATAAAAATCTTACATAGATTAAATACAAGATGTTGAATGGACGCATATATATAATTGAGCTCTTTAATTTCAATAGCTAATTTTTGAGATTAACACTTCCAATAATATATAACCTCTCAATATTTCTAACAAAGGCGCTGTTATGCATGGGGAGAAATTTATGTTGGTGATCTTGTAAGATTATTTGTTTGTTGGGGGGTAAATAAATAATGGCCTAGTTATTTAAAAAATCCAAAACTTTAAGCATTTTTTAATATTGTCCAAAACTTTTAATTTTGTCTCAATTTACAATTTTAATTGCAATTACGTCCAAGTTAAAGAAATTAGTCAAAATTAAAATTAAAATTAAAAATAATATTATGTTCATAACTAAAATAAATAATTTAATTTATTTATTTTTCTCTTTTTACACCATAGTTTTCACTTAAAAAAAAATCATTTTCTTTTTCATTTCTTTTTCTCCCTTTCTCCTTTTCAATTTAAGAAATCTAACTCTTTCCTTCTTTACACCATAACTCCCACCTCTAAACAAAAAGAGAATTTCTATTTCTCCTTTTCTTTTAGCCCTAAAAATTAATTTAACGTATTAATAATTTTATGAAATAAATAAATGCTAGTGAGAGATAAAAGAGAAAGAGTGGTGAAAGGTGGATGGAGAGATAAAACAACTAAATGCAACTCAACTTAATCTTTATCCTAGAATTAATTAGAGTCAGTTATATAGATTTTTTGTTTCCACTTCAAACGATTTTGGGTAATATCTTCTGCTAATTGTAATGCATCTAAATCATATAAAATTCTTCTCCTCCAAGTTAGTTTAGGTCTATTCTTTCTTTTCTTCCTCTCTTTTATCATAATGTATTCAACCTTCCTAACCGAAACCTCTCTAGATCTCCATTTCACGTGTTCAAACCATTTTAATCTCTGTTTTTTCATTTTGTCCTCAATCAAAGCGACTTCCACTTTATTCCTAATGTTTTCATTATGTATCTTATCTATTCTAATATTACCATATATCCATCTTAACATCCTTATCTTAGCTATACTCATCTTCAATGGAGAGATAAAACAAAAGAAAAAACTAGTTTATTTCAATTGTGAATATAATATTTTTTTAATTTCAATTTTGACCAATTTATCTCGCTTGGAAACAATTGCAACCAAATTCGAAAATTAGGACGATATTGATAAAGTTAAAAATTTTGGACAAGAATCAAAATTGAAAACACAACAGATATTTTTGGATTTTTCATTTTTAATCATTAAGCCATAAATAATTGAATGCTAAAAGAAATACTATAAATTTTTTATAGTAAAGTTTACATTGGTTGGTTCTTTTTTTTTGTTGGAAGGAAACTCGAACTCAACTATAAATCTTAATTTTCAATTTCTTTAAAAACTGAAATATGTTTTTCTTCTTGATAAAAGAAACCAATTTCCCAATTTAGTTTGATCGCAACTGTGAAGTGCACACCCCTTACTGTTCCAAGTTTCTAGATGGTATTGTTTGAGAACTTGGTGGTTTGTCCAGCAGACTCTGATATATTTTCCATTGTCAATAGAATTGCTGGCAAAAATATTCTGTTTTCTGTGTAATAATGTTTCATTGATGTATGGACAGTTTGCACAAACAGCCAGGTAGATTTATTCTTATATGCTTTGATGAGCGAAATGAACTTTCTTAACTGCTATGTACTATATTTCCAAATCTTTTCCATAGGATGTCATCTTGTTGAAGTGTGGGAATTGTGTACTTGAAAGCTGCAATTGTGATTGCACATCATTTATCTTATTGAAAGCCTTTAATATGTCTTATACTTTGGTCAATGATAAAATTTTCTTCTCAGGGATCCATATTCAAAAGGTGTTGATTCAGATTCCCTGAAAGCTTCTCGAGCCTCAAGTGGTATGCAACTTGAACAATTGGCCATAGATGGACAAGAAATTATTTCTTTGCTGCTGCTTGTCATTTATATTGCTCATTGTTTTGACTTTGAAATAGTACAATTTGAATTATTATACTGTCCAAAGCAGAACTTTGTATCAAAGGTAATTCAAACTAAAACTTGAAATTAGTTATGTTTTCTGGTTGGGATGGCAATCAGTGAAATTTTCACAGCTGAACATTTCACTGATTCTTAGAGAGGCCTTGGAATTGGCCATAAAGTATACATTCATGGGGGACAGGAAGACTATAAGTCACCTTCTTGTTCCATTGCTTTATAGCCAGAAATTTGTTGCATGCTTTGATTTTATTTTTTTGGATGTGCCAAATGATGCCACTTTCTATTTTGAAAGCATTAAGCTTTCAATGTGTAACTTAGAGCAAGTGTTCTTGAGGTCACTCTAGGTAGTTCCTGGTTGAACATATTACTTTCTCCTTTTCTTTTCTTTTCTTTTCTTTTTTTTTTGGGTTTTTTTTATGATTTTTTGTGTCTTGGATATTGGTTTTGCATGTAAATTTTTTCAGTTGTAAAAATAATTTAAATTTGAAATGTAGAAGTTCTTCTTAAAATTTTCTGTAGATAGTGCTTTCTATGAGTTTCTGATGAATATTCTTTTTCTTTTTCCAACCTGGCCTTGTATTTTCACATCAATTTTAAATTTTAGTTTATGAGAAAGGATTAAATATTCCTAACATTATATTACATGCATCTCTGCACTCTGTAGAATCACAAAACATAAAGTGAATCTCACTAATTAGAAAAAGAATTGGTCTGCTTTCCCTCCTTTTTTGTTTGGTGTCAATGCAATATATCTAATTAGTGGTTGGAAAATCTGTGCGCAGTAGTCTTATCTAATGTTGCAATATGTTAGAAGGTGCCTATCATTTTCTGAATCCAGTTTTACACAATCCTTCTATGTCACATACCTGGCAGAAATTGACTTGTATTATATGTGCAACATGCAGGAATATCAAGACCTATTAAACAAAAAGGAGGTGAGCAAAAGAGCATCCAAGCTAACCAGGAGAAAGCACCTGAAGATACTAAACCAAATACTTCAGCTACTGATGCATCTGAAACTGGGCCTCAAATGAGCCGAGAGAAGACTTTGAAAGATGCTATAAAGCCTAAGAACAAGAGAAGAAAAAGGACGTCCTCCAGCACCAATGCAAGTTAGATGAACTTCTAGCCAAGAAATGTCTTCAGCTTTCATGTATGTTAAAATCATTATAGGATCATAATCCTTTTATATTTTTCATCAATTTTTATGGTCAAATGGAACTATATCGATCTCATTTATGTGACAAGCTGTTTGGAAGTAGTAAAAAATAGAGGCCAATTATTAACCTCTGTACATTAAAAAATGGAAAGAGATCTGTCAGACTCGCCATTTTTTCCTTTTCAAAATATTGGAAAATAGTCAATCCTACTTTTTTAAATGTTCATACCCTTCTGCACTTTGCGTTGGATGCTTTCTTTTTTATTTTATTGAAGTGAGCTGTCTCCTTGTGGTTCACATGGTTAACTAGATTTTGATCCTTTGCAGCAGAAGACTCTTGAGGTATGAGTTCCTTCGACTCTCATTTGTTATGTTGGAGGGCAAATGGTATTGGAAACTTCACTCCTTGCTAAGTGGGGGATGGCATGAAGGGATCAATAGCAGTGAGAGTGTACCTAAGTGAAAACCAGAAAGACTTGATCTATCGGCTCAAGATTTGGCATCCTTTCCTGCTAAGGAGTAAGGTATGTCATGTTAGCCAAATGAATGTTACATTGGGCATTGCCTGTTCAAGTTGCATCTCCTAGGTATTTTTGTTTAGAATTTGAGAATTGACTAATATTAGAGATTTTTCAATATAAAGTTGTGTTGAGATATTTGTTATTTCACAAAAAAAAGAAGAATTTAAGTAGAGAGACGAAAGGTTCTTTCTTTCTTCCATATACTTTTATAACTTGCCAGCCCAAGTGTTTGTTCTTTTAATTGATTTGATTCTCAGTAAAGGTGGCCTTTCCCTCTAGGCCTAAACAGTCAAAGACTTGATGGGAGTTTTCGGTGAATGGTGAAATATTTAATTGATTAGGTTTAACATTACACTTGTTGGGGTGCTCTTGGCCGTGTGGGAAAGCAGAGAGATTTGAGTGTTCCCAATTTTAAAGCTGAATGGCAGTGAACTTAACTTGAAAATAATTATGCCATTTAGGGTAAATGATGCACAGGTCACACAAGATTAAGCTTAATCTTTTATTGCACTATATCTTTAGTTTTTTTTTGTCTTATAACAACTTAAAGCTTGAAGACTTGTACTAATTATAAAGAAGATAAATATTGTTTTGGGGCAAATGATTGTATAAAATATGATTTCTTTAAGAAATTGTTATTTAGTGGTGAGAAATATTTGATGAAATCAAGAGGACATGCATGCCTGTAAATCAAGAGAAGTATTTGTATATTATGATTATGCTCCAGATTTTAACTATATTAGCGCAGGATGCAATGGCACTTTCATGTTTTTTATATGTATATTATAGCAAAGCTGAACAAAGATGGATGCATGATTCCACATTTTATGGCATGGAACTCATGAATAGGGCATTGGTATTGAACCTGGAGTTTATGAATGGTAGTTTTATTACATGCCTTAGTCTAATAATAAACTTGAATATTAAACTCATGCTGCATAGAAACAAAATCTTGTCATGTTTTACAATATTGTTTTCCTTTTCCCTTTTTCTTTTTTGAAGCTAGTTGTATGCACTTGTATATCAGCTAGACGTGGCATCAGTCCAGTTTAGTCAGTTTGAAGGATTTTATCAAATCAAATAATTTTTTTTTTTTTTTGAAGAATTTTTAAATCAAACCAAATTATTATTATAGCTAAATTATCGGTTTGATTCGATTTGATTACTTTTGGTTTGTCGGTTTCAAATAAAAGATATTTTTTATAAATCGTTATTATTTTATTATAAATTTGGAGAAAAAAAACTGATAAAGTGTTGGTGATAAAAAAAAATCGAAAATAAAAATAGTGAATTAAATTTTTTTATTTATTTTTAGTTAATTTTCATAATATTTTTTTAAATTTTAAATTAATATTAGATTAAAAAAAATATGGGTGCATATAAAATAAAATCAAACTTTAATTATAATAGTAACAAAGCAATATATATATATATAATTTTGGTATGGTTTGGTTTGAAATAAAAAAAAAGATTTAACTGCAAATTAAATTGAATTTTTAGTTTGAATTTTTTTTTTCAAATTAAATTTAAATCAAACAGTTACAAAATTATTAAATTAAGTTTAATTTAATCGGTTTAAATCGGTTTGATTGATTCTGACTTTCGATGCTAGTATTAGCCATTGCCATTGTAAGCATATATTTTGAGCCAAAATGGTCATTTTGATTTTTATATTTTTCAAACCGAAATTAAACTAATTTTTTATCAGAACATCAGTACCATATTTGGTTTCTTTAACCAAAAAAAAAATTGGACTGATTTTTTTTTTCTAGTTAAAACTATTTTGGCACTTTTAATTTATTTCTCGAAGTTAACTAAGAAAGAATTTTATTAGCTCAAATACAATTAAATTTCAGTTGAAACTTTTGTATCTTTTTTTAAAAAATTACTAGCAAAATAAACATGCAAAAACCAGCCATGCAAAACCTATCAATTTATTGCATTTTTTTTTTTAAATCTTAGTCTTTATATGATTCTAAGTTCAAAACTAAATAAAAAAATAATAATTGATTCATATTTTTAATGTGTTTTGTATATTTATTGACTCAATTAACTTTGAATTAATTAATTTAATATGATTATGATTTAAAATTAAATAAAAATAATAAAATATGAATTTTGCATATTTACTAATCTATATAACTTTGAGTTTAAAAATATATTAAGAAATTATATGTGAAAAATATTAATTAAAATATAAAATATATTAAATTTAATGAATTACTGCTTAATCTGAGGCTATAATTCTTTTGGTCCAGCTGTAGTTCCGTCACTAACCTATACATATTCTTTTTTTTTTCCCCTCATTTTTACACAAAAAAGGTAGTTCTCCTACTTTCCTCCCTCATTTTTAGTGGTATTTAAACCTAACTATTAATTGTTTTATAATTAGGTCAGAGAAATCTCATGACTCTTTCTAATCAGAATAAAATTAAACATCTGTTTTTCAGGTTGAGAAAATGAAAAGTTGTTTAACCAATTTGGAAGAAATAACAAACCCTTTGAGTTCTATTGGATTTGTACTTTGGTTTTCTTTTTTGTATATAAGAAAATATTTTAATTGTTTTAATTTAATAAAACTTGATAATTTTTTTTTGTCAAATCATTAATGACAAATTCATTTATTAATAAATCTTTTAATTTCGATGTAAATGATTTATTTTTAATTAGATTAAAGATATAAATTTAATATGATATGTGAAAATTAATCTATAATATTTCATTATTACTGTATTACTTAAATAAATAAAAAAAAGAATTAACATTTTAATCCTTTGTGGATAAAAAATAGTATAAACAATGACAATTTGAAAACAATATGTTAAATGTAGACTTCATGAATTTATTAATGTTCAAACTGTTATTAAGAGGTTAGTTTCAAATAAACTTAGGCATCAATTATTGGTCATAACTGGGATGTTTGAATTGTTCATATTTATATATTGTACAAAAGAATTGTATAGTTTACTCAAACTTACCACAATGTTTTTTCCAATCAATTCCGTACATAGATAGACTAATATAATGGAATTTCTAGACATATGGTGGGTTCAGGTTGATGCTTTTATTAGGTTAGGATTTGTCAATATAGGGTTATTTTTATTAGGTTAGGATTTGCAATATAGGGTTATGAACATACGATTAATATTAATCAAAATTATTTAAAAGTTAAAAATTTTATGATATTAATTAAATTAATATTATTTTTAGATGCATGAATTTAAATTTGAAATTTAAAATTTATAATTTAAAATCTATAAATATATAAATTTCTTATTTGAAAAATATAAGAAATTTTAAATTTTAAATTTGAAAAAAAAATGAGAGATTTTGATTAAAATGAAAATAGTAAATTTGAAAAAATTAAGTTAAAAAAAATTTAAAATATTAATTTTTAAAGGGTTAGATTTTATTTAATATTTAAATTTATATAATTTTAAAATAATTCAAATAAAAAATTTAATGTAAATCTAAATTTATAGTTTGAATTTTTATTATGGAAACAGATAATACGTGTCATATTATTTTTTGGTTTATGTCCATTTCTGATGCGACAATTTTTGGTAATAAATTAAGAGTGCATATCAGGTTGAGCTACTGGCTATCTCAAATTCGGCTAGAAATATTTTGATGAAAATTCAGTCTAAATTATTTTAATTAAAATTCAATTTAAACTCAACTCAAAATTTACAATAAATTTTGAGTCGAAATCCGACTGATTTATTTATATATTTTATTTTTCTTATTAGATATAATTTATTTTTTATTTTTTAAATTTAATTTTTAAAATCATTTCTATTAGGTATTATTTTAGAAAAAACATTTCAAAATAATATTAAGTATAATACTTTTTGTAAAAATGATATTTTTATATTGTATAATTCTAACATCCACTTGATATATTTGTCTTTGAATTATATTTTATAAATCACACATATCATTTTTGCATAATTTTAACTCTCACTTTCTCTTTTTCCATAAAATTTAATCCTTAATTAATCGAGATTAATCCTCAATTAATAAAAACCTAGTCAAATTTCAAACATAAGTCATAATCAATTAAAAAAAAGTCAAATATAAATCTTAATTAGTCAAAATTAATTTTAAATTAATTAAAATCAAGTCAAATTTCAAAATAAGTCATAATTAATCTAAAATAATTCGAAATTAATTTTTAATTAGTCGAAATTAATATTATATTAATCAAAACCATATCAGATTTTAGGCAAACATATTAAAATAATATATTAAAAATATAATAATGGTCAAATTTTAGTCAAAAATTGAAATTTCTACTAAATTGGACTCATTTTGTGTTATTTTCGACTAATTTTTTTACTGTTTTCGATTAATTTTCTACTTACTTCAAATTATATACTATGTCAGATTAGTCGAAACAAAACTGAAATTTAGTAAAAAATAATCAAAAATATATAAGTTATTTAATTCATATGCAATTAAATTGAATTATAGTAAGTAAAACTAAAAATAAAGATTATTGCGAATAAAAAATTATTTTTATTATTATAAAGCAAAATACAATATAGAAATATAGATTATATGAAATAATAAACTGTCATAAGATATAGTAAATAATACTAAAAACTGACGATGAATATGAAGATGCCTCTGAGGATGCTCTTACTGCAGACATTAACAAGCAGGCCAACTTCATGCTGAATAATAAAGAAGAAGAAGAACAACAACAACAAAAAGTATTGTGCTACACTATTGCATGATCAACATGCAAAGATAAATTGACTGTGAATAGATGAATTTGAAGATGCCCTTACTACCAGACATTATCAAACAAACAAATTTCAGAAAAGTCTCTACTTCATGTTAAATAATAAAGAACAATAGAAACAAAAATTTTATTGCAAGGCCCTTCATTACTATAAACATGACGCATACAAAGAGGTAAATTGACTATGAATAATTGGATGATCTTTCTTCATATAAGTTAAAGAAACAAGAACCCTGTAGATGAAATTGACATCAACAGAGATCCAGTTTCGAGAGAAAGTAAATATCAAAATTAGTTTCACATGAAAAATTTTCTAATTATTCAATAGATGAGAATGATTTGTTACGTCAAAAGCTAAAGACAGAAAGAAGACTTCAAAAAACCTTTCAATTATGTTTATTCATCTAAGGATAAAAGATTGAAAGGATGGAGTATAAATGGAAGAAGAGTAGTCATTTATAACTTTCAAATCCCTTGATTGTTGCTCCTTATAATTATTATTCACTGATCTTCAAGAGTCAAATGTAACAGTTTCAATATTAACCGATTCAGAATACATGGCCTCAAATATGTCATTAAAAGATCGTCATACGTGTCAGTAGAAACCTGCAAAAAAGAAATTAGTCACATTTTCGACTGATTTCAACTAATTTGAAATTAATCCTTAATTAGTTAAAATTAATACTAAATTAATTGAAACCAAGTAAGATTTTAGACAAACATATTAAAATAATATTTTAGAATATAACATTAGTTGAAATTTAGTCTAAACTCTAAAATAAGTTTAATTTTTTAAGTTTAGGACTAATTTTCTATTATTTTCGACTAATTTTCTACTGTTTTCGACTAATTTTATGTTAAATTTGACTTTTATATTATGTCCAATTAGTCGAAAAATATTCAAAATTTAGTCGAAATGTGTTAAAAATTTAAATTTTGGGCAATTACATTGAATTACAGTAAAGTAAAAGTAAAAGACAATATTATTACGAATAAAAGATCATTCTTTATTATTAACAAATAATATATTTACATGAGATAACAAACTATCCAGAGACACGGATTACATGAGATAATAAACTGTCATAAGATACAATACATACTAAAAGCTATTGATGAATATGAAAATACCTCTGAGGATGCCTTTATTGGCAGAAATTAAGAAACAAATAATTTTCATGTTGAATAATGCAGAACAAGAGAAACAAAAAATAGTAAAGTCCTTAACTATTATATGGCTAACATGCAAAAATAAATTGACTGTAAACAGTCGTCATGGGTAAGCGATGACAATGATTTGTAATGTCAGCGACCATGGACAAAAAGAAGACTTCAAGGATCAGAGATTGAAAGGATAGAGTACAAAGGAAAGAAGAAAAAGAGTAATTTATAATCTCCAACTCTTTTGATAGACCGATTTTCAAGAATCATAATAACCGATTTTCAAGAATTAAGCATTTATTTCCTCGTTAAATGAGAGTAATCTATTCTCAAAAAACCTTGCAAAAGTATTTTCAACTAACTTCGACTAATTTTAAAATGATTCCGATTAAATTTTGACTAATTTCAACTGATTTCAACTTTATACTTTAGAGTCAGATTAGTTGCTAAATAGTCAAAATAATAAAAAATATTTGAAAAGTATTCATATCTGAGAATTTTAAGACTAAGTTTAAACTCATTCGACTGATTTATAACTAACTTTCACTAATTTTCAATTGACTTAGATTTTATACTTTAGATTAGTTGATTCCAACTAAATAATTAAAAACAAAACACTGATAATTTTAAATCAAATAATCTTAAAAAAGCAAAACATAAACAAAAAAGATAAACCAAAACTTACGAATTAAATGAACGAGAATGAGCTGAGATTCCGAGAAGAGAGAGGAAAATGAAATGGATATGTATGTTTCCAAAGATAATGTTCCAAAGCCTGTGATTTCGAAAAAAGAGAAAAAATACAATAAAACTTGCGTTTCATAAAAGCGAAACAGAAACTTGAACAAATGAGTTGAAATGTTGTTGGATAGGTAAAATGTCATTTCACTTTATGATATGTGGGGGTAAACTTGTTCTAAAATAAAGGGGAGTGTTAAAATTATGAACTTTTTAAAACTAATGTCATTTTTACAAAAAAATATTATACATAATATTATTTTGAAATATTTCTCATTATCTTAGCATATATGAATTTAATGATTTTTAAAATAAATTCATGTTTTAATAAAAGTAAATAAGTAAACATATATATTATAAATTATTATGATATAAACTCATTATAATATAGCTTTTATGAAAAAATATAAATGAGTGAGAAGTTAACAATATATATATATTCGGGCTAAATTTATCTAATTTAAACTTTGTTCGGATTTAATTCGAAGTTAAAATTATTGACTAAATTCAAACTAGCCAAACTCATATGCAGCTCAACCAAAAAAAATTCGGATCAAACACTTCAGACTTCGGGCTAGCCCCTCGGTCAATTTACAGCCCTATAATAAATGTTGGTGACAGTACATATTGAAGGTGAATGATAGAGCAAATTGGGGCTGTTAAGACAATTAAATCCAGAGTACAAATATATAATTAAAACCCTACCCTTGTAGTTTTAGCGCATGTAGTTTTATTTTTCTTTTCTTTTCTAAATTTTTGAGTCCTTTTTGAGAGTTGAAATGAGAAAAAAAGGAAAATAAAATGGGACAAAAGTTATTGTTGTTTTAGAATTTCATTATTTTGGAGAAAGGATATCAATGAATTAATTATTCCTTTAAATTTATATTTCTTTTCCCTTTAAAATAGAAGGAATAAGAGATATCTTTTACTTATTATTAAAAATAATTTTTTATTAATATTATTTACCTATAATAACTAATATATTTTCTTATTTTTTAAACTTCCAAACATAAAATATTTATTAATCATTTCTTTTCTTTTCTTTTCATATCCCACAAACTAAAGATTATTTTTTGCTTTCTCATTAAAAAAAACTCCCAAAAACAACCTAGTTGTTTTAATAAAAAAACCCTAAATTATCATAAAAAGTTTTTCATATAAATATTGGAGTTTATATAGTTTTGGAAGAGTCGGTTATTAATGTTAGAAAGTCTAATTATATATAAACTCATTCAATATTTTTTATTTAATACATAAAAATTCCTCTTCAAGTGATAACTTTGCAAATTTATGATAAAACTAAGTTGATATAATTGAAAGCCTGACAAGCGTGAAGAGATAAATTTAAAAGTCTATCATCAGACAAAAAATAATTGAAAGAAACCACCACAAGATAAGAATTGAATCGAAATATACTGAAAATTAAAATTACAGTCCGAATTATGATTGAACATAGGTGTATAGATTATTTTCTCACTCTAATACTATTTTATAAATGTTAAAATTTATATAATTTTAAAAGTACTAACCTGAAAAGCCAGTTATTAAGATTAAAAAACATAATTATATATAAACTCATTCAACATCATATATTTAATTAAATGGGTTTATATTTAAGAATTCTAGTAAATCCTTTATATTTTTGTGGTTTACTTAAATTCACAAACTTTTTAAATTTGGCTCACTTAAGCTTATAAGTCAACTTCATTTTTTTCCTCTTAAGTTTTATGGCCTCACATTTTAGAAAAATAGCAAGAAATCGTCACTGCCCTCAATTTAGACTCATCCATATCACACTTTGTAGAACCCTCCATCATAGGAATAACAATTATATCTGCCTCATCAGGTATTTGTTTCAATCTGATCCGAATGAGACGTATAATATTCACTATAGACGGATAATATCCGCTATGTAATAAATAAGATGTAACAAATTTTTTATTTTTAATCTATGTCAGGTTCAGATCGGATTCGCGTAATATTCGCCTCGAACTCGACCCAGTTATATATATTTTTATTTTTTAAACATTTTTAATGTTTAATTTATATTTTTTTAATTTATAGTTATTTTTATATGAAATATAAATTATATTATATGGATATTTAAAATAATACATAAATAAATAAATATATTTTTAAAAGAAAAATAAAAAAATATATAAACGCGCGTTATCCAACTCAAAACGGGGCGGATGATGGGACGTGTATTTTATTTTTAAACAAGTTGGATATAAATTTTGCAAAAACTGTTCCAAATTCGATTCGTTGCTGTCCCTGCTCCACCCCACTATCCAGATCAAGCAAGCGGTGATACCTTTCAAGAATAAAAATTTCTACATCCAAAGAAAGCCCTAAGCATCCAAAGCCCCTGCAAACAAATCAAACCTGCCAATCCAACGTTAGCAATGAACATTCTGGGCTAGAAATCGAGAATCAAACAAAGAAAAGCAATAGCAAGCGAGATTTGAGCGGAGACAAAGGGCTTATTAGAGTTTTTCACGATAATTTAAGAGTTTTTTTTCCTGTACATTTTCCCATTTACTTTTGAATATTTGGTTAGTATTTTTCTTTTCTTTGATGTGAGTTTTTTTTATTCTTTTTTGATGAAAATAATGGTTCTCTAATATTAGAGTCGCTATTCATATATGTAATTGATGATAAAAGTATGAATCAAATATTTATAATTTTACAATTAAATTCATTTAAGAATATGAAAATAATAATGATATATGTATCATTGATATATTAAGTTAATTATTATGTAATATTGTTATTTTTATACTTATGAAAATTATCAACTTTTAGTTTGGATTCAATAACATGCATTACAAAATAAGTGATATAAGAGAATAAAAATATAAGACGATTTAATTTTAAAGGTCCTCGAAGATAATACATTAAAATATATTAGGGACGCATATTTTTATAGTTCCCTATTATTTTTTACTTATTTTTATAGGGAAGAATTTTTAATACGGAAATTTAAAACCTAATTAGTAATTATTTGGGGACCAATTTAATTTTGGCAGTTCTAATCTAGAAAAATTGGAGCAGATGTTTTTGCAGAGAGAATTATAATTGACTTCAAACACCAAAGTCTTTTTCAATAAAAGCCAAAAACTTTTCTACGACTCTCTAAACATCAAAACACCTCTGTGAAAATGATAATAATTAAGGTTTATGTCTGATTTGGATCTCATATTGATGCATATACATTTTGAAAATTTATAACTATGTCTGTGTCGTTTTGTTGTAATTAATTGATTGGGTTTGTTTAATCAGTTTTTTTTTTTCTTAGAGGATCAGTTAGTTGAATTTTATAGATTTGATGTTATATATATGAGTTTCTTATGGCATATAGGCACTAGTACTTAAGTTGTGATTACAGAAATTGAGATCGTGGTGTCTTTATATATATTTTTCACCCTTTTTTTTAATTTATTTTTATTAAAGGCTTTAATAGAGTTTGTTGATTTTAATTTTTAATAATGATTTGACATTCATAAAAAAAAATTCAATTTTCTTAAAAGTTATGTTAACTCTAAAAGAGCATTTTGATTGTTTGCTAATTCATCTCTTTTTACCTTTCATTTTGTTTCAACTTTTATTTATATAATTCATTTCAACTCTAATCAGTAGCCACTCTGATTTTGCTGCAATACTTTCTTCAAAATTATCAGCTTCATTCTATAAAATACTGAAGGACTCTTGACGAGGAAGGTGAGCTTTCCTCGTATTTCCTTTATTCTTGACTTTTGATTATTATAATATAACAATGAATGAATATTTGTGAGATTATTCTGTAGTGAAAGTCAAATGATATAATGTTAAAATATATTTATTTTTATGCGTTTTGAATTATATGATTATCCATTAAAAATAATTAGATTTGATATTTTCTTATTTTAAATTATTTTTATTGAATGTCATGTGAATTAGTTGTTTATATGAATGAAATAATTTTATATAAGTTTACTAAGATTACCATAATGACATATTAGGATCTTTTATAATATTCATTTTAAAATAACAATAATATCTTATTAATAAGAATTATGATTTGATATTGGCCTTATTTAAGAATTTAAGGAGATAAAAGTTATCTCAAATGATATTATGAAATTTGGAGATAATTATCATCCTAATTTATTTAAAGATATTGACAACGACTATTTAATTTCATTTTGACTATAGTACGACATCATCTATTTAAGCCATTTAAAATTAAGATGATTGTCATTTTCAAAAATAGGGACGGCTTCATCTCTAAAAATGAAGATAACTATAATCTTTTTAAAAATAGAGATAATTATCATCCCTAAAATTAGGCATAGAGTCATCTCTAAAAATGGAAACGATTATCGCCTTCAAATATATAGAAACAATTGTCGTCCTTATAAAAAAGGATAACAGTTGCCTTCAAATAGAGAAATGAATATCAGTACCCAAAAAATAGAAATGACTATTCCAAAATCGGCCCTCCATAAAATAGGGCATAGAAGATATGAGACCAACTAATGAATATGATTTTTGTCTTTTTTTTTTTGTGTTGATCACGAATTTTAGAATTTTAGAAAACGATTTTAGTTAAACTCATAATTTTTATAGTGATGGTTTATAATTTGTAAAAATTTATATTTTATTTACTTATTTATTTTTCATCAAGAAAATTATCTTGTTCATCTAAAAATTATAAAATATTAATGATATAAACCATGTGTTCTAAAGTGTCATTAAAAAAAATATAAGCCCTAAAGTCAATATTTTAACACATTTTATTCATACGATGATTTCAGATAAATTAGAGATGTGGCAAGTAAAGTTGAAAATTGGATGTAGCAAGTAAAGTAGTACACCTAACTAACTATAAGTAAAAAATATACCTATAATATACAAAAACTTACTAATACACAACTATACATTAACTAATAAAACCTAGAAAATAGTATAAAATGTATATTATGGATGATCCTTTTTCATTTTACTATCTCTGAATGTCCTTTAAGACAAGGAATTTTGTGTTTTATTTTGTTAATAATTAAAATTTTGATTTGTTAACACCAAGGAACGTTGAGAATGTAATCAGCCAAGAAGGCATAAGGAATGCCCATTAGAAATCTAAAATATTTGGATTAAGTTACAGTGCATATTAGTATTTTTTTTTATATTTCTATAATTTTTTGGTGACTTTGTTGTAGTTAGCCATTACAATCTTATCTCTTAGAAATGTAATATAAGAATTAGGAAAAATTATTATTTTCTCTTTTTTTTTTAAGTATTGATGAAAGATAATCGATTCTGAATCTATTTTCTAGAAAAATATATGTTTATCACTTAATTATATCTCGGTGTGCAAAAAATCTATTATTTTCCTTTTATATTTAAACTCTTTGTATTTCAATAAAAAATAAACTTATTCCAATTAAAAAAATGTGATTTATTGTCACTTTAAAGAGATCTTATTTCAATACATAAATATTATCAACTTTAATTGAGGCATATTAGGATGAGTTATGCCTTATCACATAATCAATTTGTTTATTTATTTCTTTTTGAATTCGAACTTTAGACTATACGGTAAGAGACGATTTTAGTACTATTAAATAAAATTTATCTACCAATTGGTTTACTGTAATATCTGAAATTAAAATTTTGAATTGAAGAATGAGAATTAAAATTAAAATTACAAATGACATTTATAATTTCCAAGAAACAAACAAATGCAAACTACTTCACAAACTCAAAAGGAGTTCATTTTCAAAACAAATTTCTTCTTCATCTTCAACATTTCCCTAACAGCCTCATCAAATGCCTTTTTTTCACATTCCTCTCCATCAAAACCAAATAAATCACCATTACAATGATAATCTTCACTTCCCTTTCTAATCACTCCTCCATCAACAACAGATCTAATTACAACAAGTGTTGCTCCCTTCATCAAATACCCCGTTTCTGGTAAAACTAGTACAGGACAATACCACAGTTTCATACTCAAATCTGGTACTCGACTCCTCTCTAAAGACGATTCTAATGTTTCTAATGACTTCATTTCATTCTTCATATCGAGAAGCTGATCTTTACTTAAACAGAGCTTTCCTTGCTTATTAACATCACTTATTATAACATTTTCAAGTCTCTGATGCTCTGTTAAAATTTTCTTTAACAACCAATGCCTTGCAGATGCATCAACCAAGCAAGAAATCGTCCATACAACACGCAACTTAAGCTCTTCATCGGTTAAAACTTGATCAAGAATGTCTTCTTTTTTGTTATATGAATGATCTTTACATTCTTGAAATGAATTAGCACCAAGAACAACACAATTCTTGAGCTCCCCACCGAACTCTGCTTTCCATTTAAGCAAAGAATCAATACCCTCTTCCTCCAATCCTATTTTCCCACACACACCATGAGAAGGAACCTCTATATGCAAAGATTTAACATCTTTGAATTGCTTCAAAACTTCATTTGGAGAGTAGTATGAGATATTACCAGAATTTGAATTTGGATTAGCTTTGACGTGGTGAAAGAATTGGAAAGATTTGGCAATGAATTTATTGAACAAAATCTTGAAAAGATTAGAGGGTAATAATTTATGGGTTGATTTGGAATTGGGTATGCGAGGAGGGATTGAAAGGAAAATGGTGTTTGTTTGGGAAACAAGAGAAGCAAAGCGTTTGGAGACAGAGAGGCATAGAGTAAGAGATTTAGCATCATTAAGTTTGTTGAAGATAAGAAGGAGAATTGCGTCTGGTAGAAGATCAAAGTAATCTTCTTCTTCTCTATTTTTTTCTGTAGAATTCATTGAGATTTTTGGGTTTGGATTGTGTTGTTGAAATGAAGAATGAGAAAATGAGATCGGGTTTTGAAGAGAGTGAAATTTTGGGCAGTTTTGAAAGGGAAAAGGCAACATGACAACTTGACAAGGCTGCAAGATTTTGACCAAAGCAATGGACAGGCTTAAAGTCGAGTAGCCCAAGTTTTTGATATTTTTCTTTCTTTCACAATTGAGAGGAAAGTGCTATAGATAAGGATATGGTTTAGTTTTATTTTAATTATTTTTCTTCCTATAATCTTTCTAAAAGTCAATCCACATAAATCTATATCTATTTTAATGACACGTACACATATGCCGAATAAGAAAAATATATTTTTATTTTATTTAATTATTAATTTCTTAAAATTATATAAATTTAAATTTAAACGAAAATTAAATTGATTAAAAGAAATTCAATTAATAGGTCTTTTTTATCACCTTAATTTTCTTACTTCATTTTTTAGGGAAAAAACTTACCTCATATAACATTATTGTATTATTGCTATCAAATTTAATAGTTTTTTTTTTTTTTTTTTTGAAAAGGAGTAAAGCACGTCTTCTTTCATAAGTTACACTACAAATATCATAAAAAAGGCAACTATTAATCTCTTGAGGAGAAAAATCAAGAACATGAATTTTTTATTGACAAAGAACTTTCAAAATGATCAAGCCAGTCAACTTTTACTTCGATATATTTCTATCTTCAAATTCTTATTGAGAAGGTCCCTAATACTTTGCACAAGAATAGAAAGGCCATTAACCATGCATTCTTTATTGAAAAATAAAAAGCACCATGCTCAAGCTGTCAGCTTCATCCATCATTTGCTTGAGCACTTTATCCCATGCCATAGATGGTTTAAATTTTGGTTTAATAATTTTACTATACTAGAGTCATATGCATAACTATGAAGGGTTTAAATTTAAATTCTAATTAGAGTAACGTTTATAAAATAAATAAAAAAAAATTATTTTAAATAACAAATGTGTATAAATTCATAAATAAATAGTAATTTCATTTTGGCTGAATGAAAAAATTAAATCTTTGTTAAAAATTGTAAATATACCAAACCTTTTAAAATATTATTTACATTAATTTTAAGTTTTAGTTGCAATTGTAATTAAACATTTTAAAACAGATTATTTTATTCTAATTTTAAAAATTAATTATAGTCAAAATTTTAGAACTAATTGTTAGGATTTTAGGCCAAACAATATGCGATTACTTGAAATATTACACTCTAAATATCAAATTTGGAATATAGAAAAGGCAATGGGACCGGGAATCTCCATTCCCCGCAGGGATTTGCCCCAAACGGGGTGGAAGATTTTTCGATTTGTCTTCCCATGGGGCGGGGATGGGGAATATTTTTTCCCTATTAGCAGGGACAGGAAGTGTATTCCCCGTCCCCGTGGGGACACGTTATTATACTTAGTTAATTATTATATTTATTTAATTATTCCTTATATAAAATTATATTAATTAATAACATATATATATATATATATATATATATATATATATATATATATATATATATATATATATATATATA
>CANXYC012844129.1:0-10081 GCA_948193065.1 Aleurites moluccanus
TTCAGCATTTTATAGTTATTTTGAATGATATTTGTTTGATGCATGACATATAGATAGTTTATTGGGTTCTACGTGGTACTGGTCGCCTATGCATCACCCGTACCCTAGGACCATCACGACTTCCGAGATAGGTCGTGACAATTACACATTACAATTTTTAATGCCACTGAATTGTCAATTATTTCAATGTTCATACATCATTATAGTACTCAATCATCTAATTATATTCAGTGCCATGGAACTTTATGAGTTGACACTTTTGACTTTTAGAAAATAAAATTCTACCTCGATGAACTTGACATTCCAAGTCGGAGAAAAAATTGACTTGGAATCAGCCTTCACTATCTCATTCTTGTAAAAATTATAAATCACAATAGGGTGAGTATAAAAATACTCAGTGAGCATGTATACATCATTAAACAGGTGATATAAGCTTATGATAATAAAAGATATCAATGGTAGTCAAGTATCAATAATTACGATGAGGAATATCAATATATCCAATTTACATGTCAAGGTTAATTGATTTGCATACCAAATATCTTTGGGAGTTTGAAACAGGTAACAATTAAATCGATAAAAGAATGGCCATTAATGGTAAGCAATAAGATATAAGCTTGGAATCAATGAACAGGTAAACAATACTCATGTCATGTAGATAAGATAGATAAAGGGCCAGAATAGTAGGGACTATATGTAAAAATACAGCCAATCTCATATCAGTATCAGTAAGCATAAGACTAATCAGATATGATGGCTAGGACCAAAACCCTTCCTAGCTAGGGCATCAGTAAACAATGTGCACATTACCGATAGTATGTTTCGACTACCTTGTCGATGAGGTAGCTCTGTCAAATCCACATATAAAATAGGTCAATGAAAATCAATAACAATATCGAATATTCATTAGGAACATTATGGTACAATGACTTTCTATCGATATACATGGGTTTAATTGTCAATCAATGTCAATACATTTCATGAATCATGTATCATTTTCTTTACTTGATACAAAGGTAACAATTAACAATAAATATCATGGAATGTGGCTAAACATTTGGTGTGCATACTTTTAGGAGCAATTCAGGTACATAGTCAATCAAGTACAATTGGCATTTCAATATCAATAACAATCAATAGATTTGGTGATTTCAATCATAAGAATTATCAAAGAATGATAAACAATAGCAATGTGGTATTTAACCAAGAAAGAAACATATTCATTGGGTCAACAAATCAAAACATGAGTATGCATAATAATGTATACATTACTCACCTTAGCTTATGACTTGTACATTTCCCTTTTCCTTTATTCTTGATTCTTTGCCTTATCTCTTATGGTACCCATTACATCACTTATTCATTCTCGACTCTACATATCCAATTAATTTCCATTTAGATACTATTTAACACAAAATTATATTACTTATACTTATATTAAAGAAAATTCCTAAAAATTTCAAGTTACTTGTAATACCTAATAATAAATATTTGATTTTATCTTTGTTTTATTTTCATTTCTGATTTTGTTGAGATGTTGTGGATAAATATTTTGGAGAAATTTCAGAATTCTTGGTACGCAGGAATAACTTGATGAGTTAGTTTAGAGGCTTTAAAGGAATAAATTAGAAAAGTGTAAATCATGTGATTTACAGATTTTTATTTATGAATCTGTAAAACAAAATTGTTTTGGAAATTTTGTGTGTGTAAGGAGATATATTCCTTAACCAGAATTTAATTAGTTTTCTATTTTCCTACAGTAAGTTGATGTGTATTATGAGAATATGAAAATTTGAGTCTGTTTATTGATCTTCTGTATATAGTATTGGTTGAGGAATTTCAATGAGATTGGATAATTGTAGTACAAGAGATAGCTAATTTAATTAGACCTGCTTGGTCAATTTTTTGAGAGTAAAGTCTAGAATTTAGAAATTCAGCATAAAAATTTTGTAGATTTCCTTTTGATTTAAATTTTGGTTATGATGGACATCTGGGTGTCTATTTTAAGTGACAAAAAGAATTAAGGAGTTTGGGTGTCTGTAGCTCAATTGCGAGTTAGTTCAGTGCAGAGTGACAAGGAAGGTTTCTAGCTCGACAGAATAAGTAGTGCGAGGTAATTTCTCGATTTCAACAATGGTTAGAGGCTGATTGAGCTTGAGGGGTAAGCTTGGAATTGTAGCTTGTGTGTCTAAGTTATCTGGGGATAAATAATCAAGATAATTAGACTTTTTTATCTCGCTTGCGAGAAATTTTAGAGCGAGATGGCGAGATGACTGGCGAGACAGGATTCCAACTCGCCAAAATAGGCATTGCGAGGTGGCATATGCGAATAGGGATATACGAGGTGGAATATACGAAGAGAGATATACGAGGTGGAATATGCAAAGAGAGATATGCAAAGTGGCATATGCGAAGAGGGATATGCGAGGTGGCATATGTGAAGTGGGATATACGAGGTGGCATATGCGAAGAGGGATATGCGAGGTGGCATATGCTAAGAGGGATATGCGAGGTGGTATATGCGAAGAGGGATACACGAGGTGGCATATGCGAAGAGGGATACATGAGGTGGCATATGCGAAGTGGAACTTGGCGGAGTAGCATATGCGAAGTGAGTTTGGCGAAGTGGGAAGCTGAGAGGCAGTAGTCTATTTAAGAGGAGATGTAATAGCTATTTTCACGATAATTTCTTCTTCTCTTTTCTTCGTTGATTCTCATTTCTTCTCCTATATTTCTCAAATTTGTTCCATTTGTTTTTAGTGCATTAAGGGTTAAAATTAATGCATTGGATTATTAAATTAGCGCATTTAAGACTTTAATCATTCTCCAGTCAGATTCTTTAGAAATTCAGTTTTGGAAAAAATAAGGTAATTTTCTCCAAACTTCATTTTTTTTTCTTTAGATTAAGAATTTTGATAGATAGAATAGATCTATATGAGTATATAGACTCTATCATAAGTATTGAATACTATTAATTTTGATTAATATTCAAGATATCAGAATTTATGGAACTTGATGAATAGTGATATGAATAGTAAGCAAATTCTTAAACTTTAGATTTTCTTAAGAGATTAATTAAATTGATGCTAGGAAATAATAATGGAGGCTGTAAGATGATTAAAATTATGGAGAATCATATTATAAATTGTTGATTGAGGAAATCCTAATTTTGAGCATTTAGGGAAATGTCATAGGAACAGAGGATTCAAGAGATTAAAGGAGAATTATTGACTATACAAGTAACTGAGAATAAATTACTTTGAGGTAAGTATGAACATTGCATATGCATACTGCTTCTTTGAAATGAATTGTCTCAGCCTTCTTAATGTTCTCATATATGATTCAGATGTTATGTGATATTGTAATACTAACCTATTAATTGAAATTCCCATGATATTCTCAAACAAATGATAAATTATTCCATGTAATTACCATATATGTATATCGTAAATGACTTGGTCACTTTTCTTTGGACCAAGCTCATATGAAACCCATTTGTTAACTTGACTGAATTTATAATATATGTTGATGGTCTTATGACCAATATGTTTTCTTGTGAGATTGCAACCATATGACCCTTTGGATAGAACACTCTTCCCAATGAGAGTAAATTTATTGGTCCATTGTGCACTTTGGGAACCTAACTGATAGGATTTTTATCAGTGTTTCACCTAGAGGGGACCAGGAGCTCTAGGAGTATGTCTGGCCAAGCATGCGTTTGCAATAAGGTAGCAAGGACTACCGATGCGCTCTGTTGTGATAGGTAGCAATGCTATTGATGCACTCTACAGTTCTATCATGTGATTTGATAGTGCTATTTGATTGTGAGCACTTCTGCTCTTGTAAGCATAACCATATGATATTTTCTTATCCATGTTCTTTGCATTGACCTTTCCTTTGGATTGATATATTTCTTTTATATTGCATGTTCATATCTTACTGAGTTGAAGGCTCACTCCTCTTCTGTAGATTTCAGGTGATAGTGTAGCCAGAGAGGGAGCTAATATAGAAGACCGAGCTTCTTGATTCATTCCTTCAAGAAGTCTCCATTGTAATTATTTTGATATATATATATATATATATTCATTGAATTGTATTATGATGTTGTATGTATTGAGAGTATACTCTAGAGCTCCGTAGTTAGATATTGATGTCTGAACTATTATATTTTGGGCTACCCTTGTTCCTTTGTGATGTGAGATGTATCTTTTGATCAGTGAGGAACAAGAGGACAATTATATGTTGATAAATATGAATGTATGAATTATGATTACATGAATCAAATAAATGAATATTGAATGATATCTATATTTGACATGAATGTGTAGTATAAATGAGATCCAGGATATGAGTATTCTACGAGTTTATGGTGGCCTTAAGCCTACCCTTACTCTATGACCGTCGCACCACTGGAGTTGGGGCGTGACAGAAGTGGTATCAGAGCTATAGGTTTATAATCCATAAGATAGAAGATAGATAGATGTGCATGAGCCCTAGTATAAGTGTTGATTAAGATGATTACAGAGCATAGAATTCATGTCACGTCAATGTTGTGTATTCCTTTGGTATAAACCTGCGTTAATCTTGTGTTTAAGTCTAAGTTGCTTTGTTTCTCTTATCAGTATCGAGATGGCTCCACATCATGGTAGAGGACAAGGTTGAGGTTGTCCTAGGCGAGATTTGCCTTTTGAAGAAGGTTCAGTGGGTGGAAATGGAGGAAATGAGGTTCCTCTTATGCCACCAGTAGATGTGGCTAATATGGCTCAGCAATTGGAACAACTGCAAAGGAATTATGTAATGATAGCTGAATTTATTACTCAGCAAAGACAACAGTAGGTACCTCCAGTACAGGCTCCAGAAATCCCTATTCCTTCAGCAATTCCACCACCTGTTGTACGTCAAGAGGAAGAGGTATCATTTGAGAGATTTCTTAAGCTTAAGCCCTCAGAGTATAAAGGTGAAGTGGATCCTACAGATTTTCTGGAAGAAATTGAAGAGAAAGTGCAGATTCTACGGATTCCCGTTAGAAGGGCTATAGAATTTGTGGGGTATTTGATGAAAATTGAGGCCAAGGATTGGTTCAAGAAAAGCATTTATGGTATGCTTCAGGGAAATAAAGATCTTTCTTAGGAGAGATTCAAGGAACTAGTGATGAATGAATTTCTTCCAGAGAGTGTGAGGGAAGCCAAATCAATAGAATTTGAGAGATTGGTTCAGACCCCTGGTATGAGTGTTTCAGAGTATGCTAGGAAGTTCAGTCAGTTAAGCAAATTTGCTTTGGCATTGGTGCCTACAGAAGCAACACAGATTCAGAGGTTTCGCAGGGGATTGGTGGCTACACTATTTAAGCTCCTAGCTGCTCTTGAGTTTGATTCTTACTCTAAGCTGGTGGATAAGGCTAGGATAATTGAGAATAGAGAGATGGAAGCTAGATCCGAAAGAGTTGAAAAGAAGAAATTTAAAGCAAGTAGTCCTTCTAAACAAGAAAGCAGGATGAAGAATATGGGAGTAGCTTATCAGTAAGCTTCTAGGAGTGGGTATAGAGGACCTTCAGAGAGATCGCAGCAGAGTCGGACTACTCCTGGACCCACTTCTCAGATGAGCCATAGTTCAGCTAGCTTTGCACCGACTAGGACTCCTAAACCTTTGTGTCCTACATGTGGAAAATTTCATAATGGCCCTTGCCACTATGCATCAGGAGCATGCTTTAGGTGTGGACAATAAGGTCATTTGCTTAAGAATTGTCCACAGCCACCTATTGGAGGTAGACCTTAGGCTGCTCAGGCTACCGTTCAGATGAGTTGAGAGAGGAGTATTAATCAGCAGCTAGGTACAGACAGAGGTATTTTAGGCAGGACTGTAGAGGCTGGCAGAGGGTCGAGTTAGCATATGGCTCAAACTTCAGGATCAACTCCTATGGGTAGAGGTAGAGGCAGAGGCAGAGTTTTTGCTTTAGCACAGCATGAGGCCCAGGCATCTAACACAGTTGTTACAGGTAGAGTGTTGTTTTGAATGCTAGAGTGTTGTTTGATTCAGGAGCTACACATTCCTTTGTATCATCATGTTTTGCTAAGAAATTGCATATGCCTTATGAGTTGCTTAAAAATGTGTTGGTTGTTTCTACCCCTTTAGAGGAAGAAATTGAAGTCCATAACTTTTATCCATCATGTGTGGTTAGCATAGGTGGCAAGAACTTGAATGTAGATTTGATCGAATTGCCTGTATTGGAATTTGATGTAATTTTGGGCATGGACTGGTTGTCCAAATACTATGCTACTATAAACTGTAATGGGAAGAAACTAGTCTTTAAGCCACCTTCGGGTGAGGAGTTTGTGTTTCAAGGGGAACGGAGCGAAGTACCATACAATGTGATATCTGCTATTGGGGCAAGAAGGTTGTTAAAAAAGGGTTGCCAAGGGTATTTGGCTTATGTTCGGGACACTTCTAAGTTGGTGAGAGACATGGAGCAGATTCCGATAGTCAATGAGTTTCTGGATGTATTTCCTGAAGAATTACCAAGCTTGCCACCGGATAGAGAGATAGAGTTTGGTATCGAGTTGCTACTTGGCACGAGTCCGATTTCTATTCCTCCCTAGCGTATGGCACCAGTTGAGTTAAAAGAATTGAAAATCTAATTGCAAGATTTGCTTGATAAAGGATTCATTAGACCTAGTAGTTTGCCATGGGGAGCACATGTACTCTTTGTGAAGAAGAAGGATGGTCTTATGAGGTTGTGTATCGACTACAGGCAGCTTAACAGGGTTACCATCAAGAACAAGTATCCTTTGCAAAGAATAGATGATTTATTTGATCAGTTGCAGGGTGCAAGTCATTTCTCCAAGATAGACTTGAGGTCGTGTTATCATCAATTAAAAATTCGGGATGAGGATAAATCGAAGATGGCCTTCCGGACCAGATAAGGACATTATGAGTTCTTAGTATTACCGTTTGGGTTGACTAATGCACCAGCTGCATTCATGGATTTAATGAATAGGGTGTTCAGGCCATTTCTGGACAAGTTTGTCATTATATTCATCAATGACATCCTTGTATATTCTAGGAGCAAGGAAGTGTATGAGGAACATCTTTGGATTGTATTGCAAACCTTGTGGAAGCATGAGTTGTTTGCCAAGTTCTCTAAGTGTGAATTTTGGCTAAATAGTGTTTGTTTCCTTGGGCATGTGGTGACTAAGGAAGGACTTAAAGTTGACCTGAAGAAGGTGGGTATGATCCTTAATTGGCCTTGACCCACAAATGTTTCATAAGTTAGAAGTTTCTTGGGTTTGGCAGGGTATTATAGGAGATTTGTGCAAGATTTCTCCAAGATTGCAACACCTTTGACCAAGCTTACTCAGAAGCAAGTAAAATTCCAATGGACAGAAGCTTGCGAAGGAAGTTTCCACAAGTTGAAGACTTGTCTCATCACGACACCTGTCTTAGTTTTGTCGTCTGGTGAAGGAGGATTTGCAGTGTATTGTGATGCATCGAGAGTAGGGCTTGGTTGTGTACTTATGCAGCATGGTAAGGTGATAGCCTATGCTTTGAGATAGTTGAGAAAGCATGTGATGAATTACCCTATGCATGATTTGGAGATGGATGCAATAGTATTTGCATTGAAGATTTAGAGAAACTACCTATATGGAGAGAAGTGTGAAATCTTCACAGATTATGAAAGTTTAAAATATATATTTCAGTAGAAAGATCTTAACCTTAGGCAGAGAACGTGGGTTAAATTGCTTAAGGATTATGACTGTGATATATTGTACCATCCAGGAAAAGCAAATGTAGTGGCGATTGCATTGAGTAGGAAGTCTTTGGAAAGTTTATCCCTGTGAGGCCTCGCCCAAGCGCCGCCACGTCCGAGCCCCGCCCCACTCCTTTTCGAATGGAAGAGGAGGGTGCATTTTGGGACATCAGAGCGCTCATATAGGGGCAATTTCTCACAGAGGAGACGAGCTTAGTGCCTTTTATTATTTGAAAATGATTTTGATTGAAGTCGCCACCTTAAGTTATTTTTGTTGGAAAAATTTAAGGTAAAAACCCATTTTGACTCCAATTTTATCCCAAAGGAAAAAGTGCACTAGTCCTTGAAACCAAAGAGGATTCGGAGACTAGGTTTTCGGTTGAACTTGGCTTTCAATTTTAACCTTGATTTAAAATTATTTTGATGAACAATTGTATAAGATGCATGAACGAGTAATCAAATATATGCACAATGTAATCATAAGCAAGTAAAGTAATTAAAAGAAAGCGATTTAAAAGTTAATTATTACATCTTAAATACCTTGAAAACAGGGGATATCAACTCTAGCCCCTATGGGTTCTAGGATGATCACACTTTCCCCAAATAATATACAATAAATAAAGTTAAGCAAATAACTAAGGGAAAGGGATGGTTTTGTCATTTTTTGGATTTGAAGCTTTCATACAGCTTGCCTGCGTATCCCGTCGAATGGGAATCAAAACACACACAGTTCTTCCTTCTAGCGAATGAGGGTTGATTTTATGCCCAATTTATCATGTTTTGATTCTTTATTTTAATGCTCTACTAAAATAAAGAAGATGAGTTTAGAAGACGTACCTTGGCCTTCGCTTGGAGGGATGCTGGCGGGCGGAGTGCTCTTTCAGAGCGGAGTTCCACCTTGGATCGGATGGCGCCTCGAGGCGACGAGTTGGGACCTTGCTTCGAGGAAAAATTCAACTGAGAGGCTTAATACGCCCCTATTAGCAACTCTTTGAAATCGAAATAGAGCTAAAAAAGAAGAAAATATCACTTGGAGAGGAAAAAAGGCGAAATCTAGTGATGAAAACGATTTCTTGGCCTTTTTTCCTTACCTTTGGCTTGTTTCGGGCTGCTTTTTTGTCGTTGTTGTTGTCTGGAAGGTGGGCGGATACAGGAGCTCCAGGGGTCAATTCCTATGCACTTTTGATGTGGGAATAGCCAAAAGTCGGATGAAGTTCGTTGCTGCCGCTGGAGAGAGGGGGCTGCACCACCTTAGGCATAGGGCGGCACAGACCCTGAGGGAGGGCAGCGCTGCCCCATGGCTTTGCTGGGGCTGGCGGCTGCCGCCCAGCCGCCACCCCTCTCTGGCGGTAATGCCAAGGCTTGAGGGCGGCAATAGTGGCCCGTCGGCGCTTCGGGGCCGTTCCGGGTCTGTCTGGGTGCGGGTTAGGTTTCGGGGAATGTTGTTCGGGTTGATGCGAGTCCGAGGGGTGTAAAAAATGAGTGTTCACAGCTGCCCCCCATCGTGGTTGTCTATTCTGAATGACGGGCGCGATGTAAGTGAACTGGGTCATTCCTGTCTGTTCGGAGAAAAATGGGTTGTTCCGACTGCGCCTTGCAGTGCTCGGAGGTATGCAAATATGATTTGCCAAGCTCCGGTTGACTTTTCATTTTTTTGACATTTTCTCGTTTCTGTTGTTTTCTGATTTCACAGATGCTCCCGAGGTCTGATCTGGGTGAATGATAGCTCTCTGGATAGGGAAAAATCCTACGTATCCAACAAAATTGACGGCGTCCAATTCCGACTTGAATCGTTCCAAAAGCACATGTTTTCTTGTTTTTGGCCAAGTTGGGGACATAACGGTCATTTCTGAGATTCTTAAAAATCTATAAATAGGGGTGAGGTGCCCCATTCCTTTCACTCCTTTTTTCATCTTTTCTCTCTAAAGCTTCTCCTTTCTCTCTCTCAATGGCTTCAACATCTGGAAGTATCAATCGGGGACACCACAGATACAAGGCCCCACGGGAGAATCTCGACCCGGAGAATTTGCTGCAAGAACCCGAGCAACACATTTCTTGGGATAGCAGAATCGAGGTACCATCTCTTTTTTTTTTTCTTTCCATTTATTGTTCTTTCTTTTTAGAATATCGTGCTTAGGAATTGGGGGGCTAGGTCAAATTTAGCCTACCTTGCCAATGCCTTATGTAAAGAGACTTCGGTAAAACCCTTGCTGGAGCCAACTGGTTTTGTGTCCTTTCTGAAGGTCAAAACCAATCCTGAGAGCCATGTGGCCTTGATTAAAGCTCTGGCTGAGCGATGGTAGGATACTACCAATACCTTCCACTTTCCTTGTGGGG
>CANXYC012844576.1:0-12352 GCA_948193065.1 Aleurites moluccanus
ATCATTAAGGAACAAGAGAAGGATATGAAATGATAATAGAAAAGTTATGATTAATGTTTAATTATATGTATGGGCATGACCATGTATAATAATATATAATGTTGCAATTTATTTGATGATGCTGAGATTCATGATTTGTGAGTTCTACGGGTTTATGGTGGCCTTAAGCCTACACTTACCCTAGGACCGTCGCACCACTGGAGTTGGGGTGTGACAAACCACTCATTGTTAGTCCAGCTCAATCTATTATTAATTATCAAATAGAGAATTCTCAAGCTCAAAACAAAGTGCTTAAAAAGATTGAATCTAAGGTAGATCATCTTTTCCATCAAATGCATAATCTGGAGATAAAAATCACGGGTTAAGGAAGAAATTTGCAATCTTTAATCTTTTTCTTACAAACTCAGTTGGAAGCCCGAATGTAGGAATTAACTTAACAATTTCAAATAAGATATTTTACTGGTACCTTCTACCAGAAAGAGAAAGAAATCAAGAATCTTAAAGATCATATTGAAGCTCTTGAAAAAAGTCTGAAGGAACAGTCTACACAGACCATTTCAAGTTCATTTAGAAAAGTTTGGTTAGTCTCATGAAATTTTCAAAAAGAAAATCAGAATGACTAAACAACCATCCTTTTATAAACAACCTGGATTTAAATCCTCCAAATCTCTTTTCTACCCTATAAAAATTATCTCCTCATCTGATGACTCTATGGGTGATATGCCCTCCTTTCCATAACCACCACCATAACAGCCACTAACTTAGCTTGATCTTAAAGAAAAAGGGCTTACAGCTACAACTTCTTATTCTTCTTCAAACTTGTTGTATGTTTTGCAAGTATACAAATCATTCATGCAACTAATAGTGTGTGAGTGAGTGTCGTGTCCTATAGAGAGACGTGGTCAAGTACCAAAATTAAATACTTCTCAATTATTTAGAAAAATTAAAATTGATTGTTGAAATAAAAATTAAAGCAATATTGGAAACTAAAAACAACGTAATTTTGAGTTTTGAAAATTGAAATAATTTTAACAAGCCTAGAATTTAGACTTCGTCAATTGATTTTTTATGATTCCAACTCATGATTAATTATCCAAAATAACAAGTTAATGAATTAGTTGCTCTAAATTATTATAATTCTCTCTCAAGCAACTAAAGTATTTATATTAATCTCATGTCTACTCTCGTGATCATTTAGTTAATGTAAGCCCATTAAGTTGTTTAGCAATTTCTAACCCTCTAAAGTGTGTTTCAATCTCTTGGCAACTCGATCACTTAGATTATTGATTTAATGAACTAATACCACACTCCATCTCTCGATTCATCATGTGTTATCTTAGATAAAGTATAATAGTGGCCAATTATTAAACATTTATAATCCTAAATCAATAAATTAAACAATTCAATTTATGCACAAGATAATCAATCAATCATGGTTTGAATCATAAAATTGACAATTGAATACATCTAAATTCTAGAATAAGTAATTTAGCCAAGCATAGTTGAAACATAAATTGAAAACTTTATTGAATTAATAGAATAGTTCAACATTCGTAACAATTAAATTAAATAAAGACAAATGGAGTTAAGAATGAAAAATCTTCTCTCTTCGCCAAGATTTGATTTTGATTGCTAGCCCTTCAATTTGAAGTTCTTCCTTATTTTTTTGAAGATTTTCCTCTCTAGACTTCTTAGAAAATTTTTCCCTCTACCCCTCTTAAAAAAAATGAAGTTTTGAAAGTTAAATACCCATTTTTGCCTAAAAACTACCAGAAACAGGGTCACTTTTCAAAAATCAGGTCAAGTGCACTAAAAAATCAGGTATCGATTTTTGAATTTGTGTCTCCTTAATCCAAATATCTGGTCGAACCTCTTCAAAAATCGGGTATGGATTTTTGGAAGCAAATCTTCTTTAAATTTTTTTTATTTTTGAATCAAATATCTTCATATCTTCAAACTTCAAACTTCAAAAATAAATAAAATCATATCAAATCTTCACAAAATAGAATAAAATCATAATAAAATATATTTAAATTAACCTAAAAATACTACTAAAATAACACACATCAAATACCTCCGCACTTAAATATTTGCTTGTCTCCAAGCAAAATAAGAACTATACACACTAAGGATATTTAATTTTCTCATGCTTATGTTGAACAATTCTTCAAAATATCAAGAAATAATGTAACAAAAAAAAATTCGAATCAAACACCTATCTTAAATTTAAAATAAATCTCATTTTAATCATGCCTTAAATAATTATACAATAAATCAATCACAAAAAAATTATTGCACTTCAAATAGGCATATACACACTAAATATCTTTAAATGCCTCTTATCAAAAGATGTTAAATGGAAATATCATAGGCATGTTAATACAAACAATTTTCACTAATGAAATTTACAAATCAAGAGAGATCAATAAGGCTTTACTAGACTTATAATGGGGTCAATAAGGGTAAATTATCTATCCAAAGAAAAAGTTAAATGAATAAAAATGAGATAATCATGTTAAGTAAAAAAATATTATTTAAATAAAAGAAAATTTTCAAAGGTATGAGCATTTTACTTGAGGCATCATTCTTCTTTAAATATTTCTTCTTTTAAGCTCTTCATCCACCACAATAATATTCTAAGAATAAACAAGATTTAATAATGAATTTTCTCCTTTTATTTTATTTTTCTCTTCTTCTTTTTTTCTTTTTTTTCTTGCTTCCCCATACTTATTTTTTTAACATAGTGGTACTTTCGATTTAACAAGAATAACACATTTCTTCATAAGCTCCTTTTTAATAAGAACTTCAAAATTTTCCTATTCATTACTCAAATAAGCTTTTTTAACAAAAAAAATCTAAACTTAACATTATTATCTCACAAAAAGGGTAAGGAATTAATAAGGTTATTAATAGAAAGAAAAGAAAGTTAAAAATTAATAGAAGGCTCAAAGGTTAAACAAACAATGCCTAAATCATCTCTCTTTCAAAGTAAATTCAAACTTTTGCTTTAAAAGTTCACAAAAATATGTTCTAAGACAGGTGAGACAAATGAAGATATAAATTATGTAGAAGCCCTCTCTAAGTAAGCATAAACAATTTTAATGCAATCAATTTACTTCAAAACACAACTTTAATGAAATAATTTTTTTTATCTCAAATAATTGCTCAACCTAAAATATTTCAATAAATTATTCATAAATATCAATTATGATATATCATTGGCCTTCATCAATTATTCAGCACAAGCACATTCATTGGTATTCATAAAAATAAAGACAAACTAAAACTCCCCCCATACTTGCTATTGACATTGTCCTCAATATCAAAGAGAAAAATAAAAGAAAGAAATACTTCATCTTGAAGAATCCACATTTTTACACTTGAAGTGCATTCTATTTCTTTGCTTCCTCTAAAATATTAAAAAATAATCTGAAAATAATATAAGGGGTTAGTCACACAAGTAACAGAAAATAAAAGAAAATAAGTTATTTAAAGTTTAGAATATGGGTTGCCTCCCAAGAAGCGCTTCTTGAACGTCAATAGCTTGACATTTTGGTAAGACCTTAATCAAAAAGGATCAAACAAGGGATAAACCATTCCTTTTGGTGCAATATCTCCTATGAAATATGACATGAGACGTTGTCCATTGATCTTAAAATTGTCAGAAGTCTTATTTAAACTTTTAATATCTTCATAAGGACAGATTTTTTCCACTTTAAATGGGTCCTACCATTTTGGTTTGAGCTCAATATTAGAGGGGAGAGAATTCAGCGCAGGAGTTGGAGCTTGCTCAACTGAAGGATGAGGAAGTGATCCACCTTTGCCTATTTCTTCAAAACTAAACCTTTTATGAAATGGCATAGGTGCGGTCACCTCCAATGCATAAACATATGCAGCTACCTCTTCTTTCTCGTCCTTTGTAGTTGCATTGTTGACTAAACAAGCTTCAAGAAAATCTTCAAAGTATTTTTTTCTCAAACACCTCTTGAACCAACTCATCGATAATGTAAACACTAAAGTAATTGTTGGTGAAATTGGGATACTTCGATGCCTTCTCTACGTTGAATACTACTTCTTTATCTCCCAATCTTAAGGTCAACTTCCCTTGCTTCACATCAATCAATGCTCCAGTAGTCACCAAGAATGGTCTCTTGAGAATCAATAAAACTTCTACATTCTCATCCATTCCAAAATAACAAAATCCACTAGGATGTAGAACTTTCCAACCTTAACCAACACATTCTCAACAATCCTAATCGAATACTTAACTTATTGATCCACTAATTGCAATGTCATTTTGGTTGGTTTCAATTTTTTAAAGCCCATCTTCTCACAAATAAATAGCAGCATCAAACTAATACTCACACCCAAGTCACTTAGAGCCTTTTTAAATTCAGTTTCTCTAATGGTGTATGGAATGGAGAAACTTCTTGGATCCTTAAGCTTTAGTGGAAGCTATCACACCTCGACTCCAGTGGTGTAATGGTTTTAGGGCAAGGGTAGGCTTAAAGCCACCATAAACCCGTAGAATCTCATATCCTGGATCTTATACATAACATATATCCATATCATACATAGTTATCATCATGTATACTTATTTCTATGAATTGTATAATCATCATTCATGCATTTTCGTATATCATCATATGATTTTCTCTTGTTTCTTACCGATCAAAAGATACATCCCACATCAATAAGGAACAAGGGCAACCCACAATATATCAATTCAGACATCAAAATAATATCATTCTCAACATCTAACTACGGAGCTCTTGAGTATACCCCTCACATATATAAATATCATAATACAAAATAATATTCATCAAAAGAATTACATAGAGGCTTCTTGGAGGAATGAATCAAGAAGCTTTGTCTTCTATGTTATCTCCCTCTCAGGCTATACTATCACTTGAAATCTACAGAAGAGGAGTGAGTCTTCAACTCAGTAAGATATAAATATGCAATGCAAAGATCAAACCAAAGGAACATGGGTATGGAAGTTTCATATGGTTATGCTTATAAGAACATAAGTGCTCACAATCGAATAGCACTGTCAAATCATATGTAGAACTGTTATCATCGGAATGCATCAGTAGACTTGCTACCTTATAGTAACAGAACGCATCAGTAGCCTTGCTACCTTATCGTAATACATATGATTGGTCGAGCATATGCCTAGAGCTTATGGTCCCCTCTAGGTGGAACACTGATAAAAATCCTATCAGCTAGGTTCCCAAAGTGCACAATGGACCAATAAATTTACTCTCATTGGGAAGAGCATTCTATACATATACATATCATGGGTCATATAGCTTGGATTTCACAAGAATCATATTGGTCATAAGAACATCAATATATACTCATGAATTCATTCAAGTTAACAAATAGGTTTCATATGAGTTTAGTCCAAGGAAGAATGACCAAGTTATTTAGAACATATAAAGTGATTACATGAAACAAATTATCATTTATTTGAGAACATAATGGGAATTTCATTTAACAAGTTAACAATACAATATTTCATAGCATGAGGATCATAAACATGTACATTAGGAAGGATTGAACAATCAACTTCAAGGAAACAATATGCATATGCAATGTTTATACTTACCTCAAAGCAAATTATCCTTTTACTTCCCTCAATTACTTGTACATTCAATAATCTCCTATATTTTCTTGAGTTTTCTTCTCCTATGTTAAATCTCCAAATATTCATAATTATGGTTTATACCCAATAATGTTCATACATGGTAAATTCTTATGATTCTAATCATCTTTTAGAATCCTAATATGTTTTTTAACATCAATTTAATCACTTATTAAAGAAATGTGAAAGAATTGGATGAATAGCTACTATTCACCCAAAAACCTAAATCCATATAAATCTTACTATAATACATAATAAATACTAATGATGCTCTTAAACATCTATACTTAACTTATATTCATCTATTCTAATCATTAATTAACTTATATTAAACTTAGAAGTGAGTTTGGAATAAATATCTTGAATTCCTAGAAATGGAGAATCCTTAAGAAATATGAAATCTTGATGTTCTTGAAGGTTTGATTCTTGATTCTTATATTAATGAAGATGAAATAAGTGTTTGAGAAGAGAATTTAATGAATTTATGGGTGGGTGAAGTGTATTTATGAAGAAAGAGAGGAAGAAGGACGAAATGGGTGAGCTAAAAATGAAAGAAACGAGCTCAGGCTTATATAGACTCGAGGCTTCACGCCCGTCAAAGTCAATTTCTTAAGAAAATGAAAAATTACGTAGAAAATATTTTCATGGTGGTGAAATATTTTTCACTCCTGTGAAAACTATCTTCATGGTGGTGAAAGGTATTTTCACGCCCATGAATAACTGATGGTGGAAAATTCTCATATTTTCTTCATTCTAACTTATCCAAACTCAATCAACTTATACATACACATATTTAACACCACAAAATCAGTCATAACTCATCATGTCTCAATATATAATAATTCTAGGAGTAATATATACTCAACATAATACTCTAGATGATCTACCATACACATATAAACATACACATGCTAATATTCATCAAACAAATATGAATGAACACATATCAACTCTAACATTCCAAGTACTGGGTATTACATAAGCTTGTTCTGAATAATAACACTATAATCCTCTGTAAGTTCTAAAATTGCATTTTCTTCTAGCTTCGTCTTATTGGACAACTACTCTTTTAAGAACTTCACATATTTTGGCATTTAAGCAAGGGCCTCTGCGAAAGGGATGTTAATGTGAAGTTACTTAAAAATCTCTGAAACAATTTCATATTGCTTGTCCAATTTGTGCTTCTTCAACCTTTGAGGAAATGGAATTGGTGGAATGTAAGGTTGAATCTTCGATGTTATAGGCACCTCTTCTTTCTTCTCTTCCTAGACCATATCACTAGGAGATTCTTCCTTAGATTGTATTTTCTTAGGTTCTTTATCTCCCAGTTGTTTTTTTACTTCTCAATATGATGGCCTTACATTGCTCCTTTGGGTTCACTTTTGTATTACTGGGTAGTGAACCTTAACCTCTATTGGATACAATGTTGGCCAACTGACCCATTTGCATTTCCAGATTTTTTTTATTGCTGATGTTTGATTCTGAAGTGTCGAGTTGATTCAGTTTATGAAATTAGACATTGACTTGGCCAAACTTGCTACAATATCCTCAAGATTTAACTTATTCTCATGGGGTTGCATCTGATTTCTCTGTTGTTGAAAAGCCAGAGGTTGAAATGGTCTAGCTTGTTCCCTTTGATTCCCTTGTATTGGTAGATTAAGCTGATTATTCTAATTTCTATTTGTCTTGGTTAAGTCTCTTTTGCCTTAATTATCAGTGCTAAGCCTTAAATTATGATTATATCTAGTATGTTTGAGAATTATTAAGTTTTATGATGCAACTAAAGTATAATTCTTTTATCAATATAATGGTCAATACGAGAAGAAGAGTGAACACTAATGCAAAGGAAGATATTCCTTATGAGGCTTGTAACCAGCCCGTTGCATCCAATACATCCAGGAAAGGTCGACCTAGGGTTAATAGGAGTGTTCCAGCTGAGGTTCAAGGGCAAGCTCCTCTGCAAATGGCTTATGGAATGGAGAGTTTTAATATGGCTACTTTTGTTCAAGATGTAGTTGATTTTCAATGGGCTATAGGTACTTGGGCATGAACCATGTTACAGTAACAACAATAGACTCAAAATGCAACTAGGGTCTAAACATTAGCAGAGGTGGATATGTATCATTTTACTAAATTGGGACCACCTAAGTTTGATGGGACAGGGGATCCTTTTGAATACTTGGAAATAGTGAAAAGAATGACAAATTCATTATACGTTTCAGATAAGCAAGTAATAGAGATGGCTGGATTTAATTTGAGTGGATTTATAGCTAATGAATGGTATAAAAATTATGTGAAGAATCGAGTAGATCAGTTGACTTGGGAAGATTTCTCTGACATGATCATAAAATTTTTCGTCCTTGAAGCAATGAGATTTAGGAAGATGTTTTAATTTGAAGGGTTAAAGAAAAAGGGAAAATCCATAGAGGAGTAAACTCAGACTTTTCTGGACCTCAATCGATATGTCCACACTTCTATTCCAACTGAACAAATGAAAGTAGATCAGTTTGTAGCAGGACTAGATAATGCTTATGTTTCTTTAATGGGGTTCAGTGGCTCATTCATGGAGATGGTGGATAGAGCTCGTAGAGTTGAGATGATGCTTTTTCCTGAAATGGCTGAGGGTAAAAATAAGAAGAGTAAAGGAAATCCCCAAGCTAGTGGATCCATTTATGGTAATACAGATTATGCTACAAAGACTCAGGTGATGGGTGCAACATTGTTTGGTCATAGATAAAAAAAGAAGGGGATCAAGGAAGGATCATGGTAGGCATTGGTCAGGGGGATCATCTAGACTTTAACAAAGTTATGGAGGTAGTAGTCAAAGTTCGGGACATAGTGGTTCAGGATCTGGAACTAGGGATAGTACTTGCAACGGATGTGGTAAAATGCATCAAGGATCCTGTCATTTTGGTATTGATTAATGTTATAAGTGTGGTCAACCGGGTCACTTTTTTAAGGAATATCCCTAAATTAGAGGTCAGCAGACTTATACTCGAGGATTTATAGCTAGTGTGGCTCAGCCTACCTACTCTACTCCTTATGTTTCTCAGGTGGGTAGGTCTTTTAGAGGTCAGCACAGTCGCGGTTCAACAGGAAGAGGTTTAGGATGTAGGATGGTTAGTATAAGGCTCGGTCAATCTCAAAGTCGAAGTCAACCAGATGGGGGATAAGCCAGAGTCTTTACTTTGATTCACCAGGATGCTCAGGCGTCTAATGCAGTTTTAGTTATTTTTCTTGTATGTTCTATTGAGTCACGAATATTAATTGATTTGGATGCTACACATTCATTTGTTGTTTCTCCTAGTTTGGCTGTGAAGTTGGATAGGCAACTAGTTGCTTTAGAATGTTCATTATTTGTTGCTACTCTTATGAGTGAAACATTAATTGTAGATATGGTTTTTCCTTCATGTTCCGTTAAGGTAGAAGGGAGAGAACTTTTAGCATATCTCATACTACTAGACGTTATGGACTTTGATGTTATTTTAGGAATGGATTGGTTAGCTTTTCATTTTGCCTTTGTGGACTGTAGAAATAAGGAGGTGATTTTTCATATGTCTGGCGATATGGAATTTAATTTTAAAGGAGACCGTATAATTGCTCCTTACAATTTAATCTCAGTTATGAGTTCCAGGAAGATGTTAAGACATGGATGTCAGGGTTATTTGGCTTTGGTTAGAGATGTGACAGCTGATGTGAATATAACTGACAATGTGCCGATTGTTAATCAGTTTGCTGATGTGTTTCCTGATGAGTTGCTAGGGTTACCCCCTAATAGAGAGATTGAATTTTGTATAGATGTGATACCGAATACAGAGCCTATTTCTATAACGCCTTATAGGATGGCACTTGATGAATTAAAAGAATTAAAACAAAAGTTACAGGAATTGTTGGATAAGGGTTTTATTAGGCCTAGTACATCACCTTAGGGTACTCTAGTGTTTTTTATTAAAAAGAATAATGATTCTTTACAGCTTTGCATTGATTATAGACAACTTAACCAGATGACTGTTCGTAATAAATACCCCCTTTCTCGGATTGATAATTTATTTAATCAACTTCAGGGAGCTATATATTTTTCAAAAATAGATCTGAGATCAGGTTATCATTAATTGAGGATTAAGAGGGATGACAGAAAGCATTTAGGACCAGATATGGCCACTATGAGTTTTTGGTGATGTCATTTGGGCTTATTAATACATCAGCAACTTTTATAGACTTGATGAATAGAGTATTCAGACCCTTTTTGGACCGCTTTGTGTTAGTTTTCATTGATGACATTTTAGTTTACTCCAAAAGTGAGAAGAAATATGCTTGGCATATAAGGATGGTGTTGCAGACCTTAAGAAAGCATTAGTTATATGCCAAATTTTCTAAGTGTGAATTTTGGCTAGATAGTGTGGCTTTCTTGGGCCATGTTGTATCTAAGGATGGTATTAAAGTGGATCTTAAAAAGAATGAGGTAGTAAGTAACTGGTTGAGGCCAACCACAGTAACTAAAGCTCGTAGTTTTCTTAGTTTAGCTGGATATTATCGCCGCTTTGTGCAAGACTTTTCTAGAATTGCAGCACCTCTTACAAAGTTGACTCAAAAGAATATCAGGTTTCAGTAGACAAATGATTGTGAGGAAAGTTTTCAGAGGTTGAAAGATTGCTTGACATCGGCACCTGTGCTTACCTTACCTTCGGGTACAGGTGGATACACAGTATATTGTGATGCTTCGAGAGTGAGCCTGGGTTGTGTATTAATGCAACATGGTAAAGTTGTAACTTATGCATCAAGATAATTGAAGAAGCATGAACAAAACTATCCTACCCATAATTTGAAAATGGTTGCAGTGATATTTGCATTAAAGATATGAAGGCATTATCTATATGGAGAAACATGTAAAATTCATACGGATCACAAAAGTTTGAAATACATTTTTCAGCAACGGGATTTAAATTTAAGGCAACGAAGATGGATGAAACTTTTAAAGGATTATGATTGTAGTATTCTCTACCATCCAGGCAAGGCTAATATGGTTGCTGATGCTTTGAGCAGGAAGTCTTCAGGCAGTTTAGCTTATATTAGTGTCGAGAAGAGACCACTAGTGCAAGAATTGCACAAATTGTTTGATATAAGAGTACAGATGGAGTTTATAGAGAATGGAGTGCTCTTAGCTCATTTCAAGATCCGGTCAATCTTATTAGACAGAATTAAAATTGCTCAAATGTGAGATCCACAACTGAGAAAAATTATGACTGTAATTCAAGAAGGTAAAGTACGAGATTTTGTAGTAGATACAGATGGGACTCTCTGTTATGGTGTTCTGTTGTGTGTTCCTAACGTGGATGATTTACGAAAAGAAATTATGAGAAAGTACATCATGCAACTTACAGTGTCCATTATGGATCAACTAAAATGTATCATGACTTGAAAAGTACATATTGGTTGAATGGTATGAAAAGGGATGTAGCAAACTATATATCTAAATGTTTAGTTTTCCAACAAGTTAAACTTGAGTATCAGAAACTATCGAGTTCTTCAACCACTACCAAATCCAAAATGGAAATGGGAGCGAATTACTATGGATTTTATTGTTGGACTATATCGAACTTTTCAAGTTATGATTCAATTTGGGTGATAGTTGACAGATTGAAAAAGTCAACTCATTTTATTCCAGTCAAAGTAACTTATTCAGTGGCACGATTAGCGAGGTTATATTTAGAAAAGATTATTTATTTGCATGGAGTGTTTGTCTTCATCGTGTCTGATACAGGTCCATAGTTCCCATCTCGATTCTAGAGATAATTGCAGGAAGCCTTAGGTACTAGATTGGATTTTAGTACTGCTTTTCATCCTTATACTGATGGTCAATCGGAGAGAACTATTCAAACCCTGGAGGATATGCTTCACATGTGTGCTTTAGATTTTGGAGGTCAATGGGATTGGCATCTTCTTTTAATTGAATTTGCTTATAATAATAGTTACCATACCAGCATCGAGGTGGCACTGTATGAAGCTTTGTGTAGAAGGAAGTATAGATCCCTGGTGTGTTGGAATGAAGTAGGAGAAAGTAAGTTAACAAGACCAAATTTGGTACAAGTCACTTCAAAAAGGATTCCAATAATCAGAGAAAGATTGAAAACTGCATTTAGTAGGCAGAAGAGCTATGCTGATCCAAGACAACGACATGTAGAATTTCCTATATGAGATATGGTGTTCTTGAAGGTTTCTCCTATGAAAGGTGTGATGAAATTCAAAAAGAAAGGAAAGTTGGCACCACGATATGTTGGCCATTTTGAGATAATTGAAAGAATTGATGTAGTCTCTTATCGACTGACTTTGCTAAAGAATTTTTCTCATGTTCACCTAGTTTTCCATATTTTCATGCTAAGGAAGTACATATCTAATTCTTCTCATGTACTTTCCACACCAGAAGTTGAGATTAGTGAGGATTTGTCTTATGAGGAGCAACCTGTGGCTATAGTTGATACTCAGTTTAGGAAGCTCTGCTCTTGGGAGATAGAGCAAGGAATGAGAGAGCAATATCCTTACCTTTTCACAAGTTGATTAAAGTATATATATATGCAGCTGGGATTCGAACCCAGGTCTGGGGGAAGGAAGGTTAAGCCTTCCAACCACTAAGTCAGCCTCATTTCTTGATTGATTAAGGGAGACATATATATATATATATATATATATATATATATATATATATAT
>CANXYC012845193.1:0-54783 GCA_948193065.1 Aleurites moluccanus
GGATGATAAGGAGCTTGAGCTGTACCGTATTTTTCAAGCCATTGATGTTGAACATAATGGCTGCATTTTGCCAGAAGAGCTCTATGATGCACTTCTTAGGGCAGGTAAAATTTATACTCTCCATTTGTCTCTGCTAATCATATCTTTCTGCTTCTTTCTACGGAGACTTGCTTAAAAGCGATTCCTCAGTAGGATTTATTGTGTTGCATTTTCCTTTATTTTTGCGACAAACTGACTGGTTATTATAGGGTGCACTTTAAGCTGCATAGGCTTGAGGAAATGTATTGTATTTTTAGTAATATAAATCGAACTAGTGCTTACCATTTCCATAATGAAATCTTAAGTTCTGTACTTTGGCATTTTCCCCCACCTCACGAGTAGAGGCACATATGAAGCAAACCAGGAAACCAGATTTATGGCATGATATGTTGCTGGATATTAGACCTGAATCCAATATGTCCTACTGCCTTATTTGTTCTTATGAATGTGAACCCCTTATTTTTTATTTTGTTTCTAGTTAAGGGCTTATACAAGGTATTTTATAGTACCTCTTATATAGAAGAATGTGGATTGTGGAAACTGGAAAGAATTATGGAAATCTGTTCTTTGTAGCTACCGCTTGGAGCAAACTGACAATTCTGAAATGATAATGATCAGTTTATTTGTTGTTTTGAAGCACTTGTCACAGGTTGCGCCAATATACAACATTCATCACTTTCTTTTTGCTCTTTGCTTCTTCTGTTTTTTTTCTTCCCTCTTCTAATCTTTGTTTTGTATCTCAGTATTTCAAAATTGTGAATGATAATTTGTATGTTCATTCTATAAGCCACACCAGTCTTTCTTTTGTAGGCATTGAAATTGACGATGAGGAGCTTGCACGTTTTGTTGAGCGAGTGGATAAGGATAACAATGGTGTTATAACATTTGAAGAATGGAGAGATTTTCTTTTGTTATATCCTCAAGAGGCTACTATTGAGAACATTTATCATTACTTGGAAAGAGTATGCCTAGTTGATATTGGGGAACAGGCTGTTGTCCCTGAGGGTATCAGTAAGCACATCCATGCATACAGATATCTTATTGCAGGAGGAGTAGCAGGAGCAACATCTCGTACAGCAACTGCACCTCTTGACCGTCTAAAGGTTGTTTTGCAAGTGCAAACAAAACATGCTCGTATGATGCCAGCAATAAGGGATATAATGAAGGAAGGAGGTGTTTTGGGATTTTTCCGGGGCAATGGATTAAATGTCTTGAAAGTGGCACCAGAAAGTGCCATTAGATTCTACATTTATGAAATGCTTAAAGATATCATTGTTCAAGCTAAAGGACAAGGGGATAAGGCTGATATTGGTACTACAGGACGACTTTTTGCTGGTGGTTTTGCTGGTGCTGTGGCACAAACTGCCATTTATCCGTTGGATCTTGTAAAAACCCGATTACAAACTTTTGCTTGTGAAAATGGAAGAATTCCTAATCTTGGGGCAATGACAAGGGATATATGGGTTCAGGAAGGACCGCGGGCATTGTACAGAGGCCTTATTCCATCTCTTCTTGGAATGATCCCTTATGCAGGCATTGATCTTGCTGCATATGACACCTTCAAAGATATGTCCAAGAAGTACATTCTTCATGACAGTGGTAAGGTCTTTCTTATTTCCTATTTAGCAGCTTTATATTTTTTTTTATGGAGCTTCTGCTGTTAATCCTTTGTATTTTCTATTTTCAAGCACTTTTTCATGTTGTATGTTGAAACTTTTCCTTTGCTTTGTAGAACCTGGTCCTCTTGTCCAACTGGGATGTGGGACTCTATCTGGAGCTCTTGGAGCAACTTGTGTTTACCCATTGCAGGTTGTCAGAACGAGGTAAGATATGAGCATGTTGGATTTTATGATATAGATTTGTGATTTCATTTTGACTTTTGACCTAATTCTGTTTCTGCTCTTCAGAATGCAAGCTCAGCGCCCTAACACGGGTGCTGCTTACAAGGGAATGTCAGATGTGTTCAGGAGAACCTTTCAACACGAAGGGATTAGGGGATTCTACAAAGGGATATTTCCTAATATGCTCAAAGTGGTTCCATCTGCAAGCATTACTTACATGATTTATGAGGCCATGAAAAAGTCTCTGGATTTGGAATAATAAACTATTTTGCTATATCAGATTGCCACTACAATTGACATGGCTAACTGTCTGCCCGATAAATCATGGGAATACTCTGGCGATGGTGATAAAAAAAAAAAAACAACAACAATAAGTTTACTATTACTAATTGAGTAGATTAGGATTTGTTTTAATCATATTAGAGAAAAATTTTGCATTATACTACATTGAAAGGCAAATTTGGGTTGTCTATCTTTGTTGATGAGTTGAAGCTTCTTTCAAGTTCATATGCATTCGCACATTTGTTGTATGATACAGAAGCATACGGTTAAATGCACTCAAAAACCGATTTTGTAATTCTTTCTAGTGGCAATTTTTGTCAGAATTGCTACATATATGCCCTATTTTTACTACTGAATAAAAAACTCATTGGTTGTTAATAGAATTGTTAATATATTGAAGCTCCAAAAAGGTTCTAAAATTCAATTTAAGGTAGATTACAATTTTCCATAAAATCTTAAACTTGATTTGCTTTTTCAAAGTCTTTTCTATAAATTTTAATTATGATAGAAAGCAAGCTAATGAATATATGAATTGCAACTTTCATAATAAAAAGAAAATGATAACAATAAATTAATTTTTATTTTTTAAATATATTTCTTTTTGTTCTTTTATTAGTTTCAGCATAGCCAAATGGAGTTCAATTTTTTTTTATCTTTCCCAGATCTCTTTTTGCTAATATATTTTAAACAAAAAATAAAATAAAACCACTCAAAGGAATTTTTCGAAAGGAAGAGAATAACTTTTTTATCCATTGCTAGATGGCAGAAAAAGGAGAATATATTTAAGAATATAAATCAGAATAATGTGGAACAATATAAATATATATACTTTGTTAGTTTGTTTTAGAACCAATTCTTTTTCTGTCATTTAATGGGCTAAAACTGATGCCAAAAATTTAGAGATGATCATTAAAATAAAATTTCTTACGAGCGAATATTAAAATTTTTATTTTATTTTTTCAATCATATATTACTCACCAGATTCAAGTTAAAATTCTATCCATCGAAATTGACGTATTATTATACTTCACTCAATCATCTGACTCAGTACTCCACTTTAAATTCATATTTGATAAATTTAAGTGGTTATATTAAAAAAATAAATAAATTTTTATGACTTTTGAAGTTATTTATATTTTAATCTTTTGATTTTTTTTAATTATTTTTCATTTAAAATATTTTTTAAATTTTTAATTAAAATATTTTTTTAGTTATTTTACTAATATTCTTTTAATTATTTTTTATTAAAATATTATTTTAATTCTTTTATGGAAAAATATTCTTCTAATTTAAATTTTATTTGATTTTCATAAATTCAAACATTAATTTTTTTTTTTAAAAAATCAATTTATGAATCCAAAACTATTAGTTATTTTTTCATTTAATATTTTTTAAAAAAATTTTAAAGTGAAAATATTCTTTTAATTTTTAAAGTGAAAATATTTTTTAATTTAAACTTTAAAAAAAAATGAATAATTATTCTTTCCACATTAAAAATTTAAATAAGTTGTTTATTGATCTTAATATAAGGCTATCTAATAAATGTTAAATTTTAACCATAAAATTATTGTTTTCTATATAACAATTTATATAAATTTTGAGTTTATCTAATAGATTTAATAGTAATTAATCTATTAATAAAATATTTTTTAATTTAATAAATTTAAATTATGAGAATATTTTCACTTAAAAAATTAAAAATATATTTTGTGAAAAAAATAACCAATGATTTTGGATTCATCTATTGATTTTTACAAAAATTTTATTATTTAAATTTATAAAAATTAAAAAAAAAGTTAAAATTAGAATAATATTTTCACTTAAAATAAAAAAGATAAATAATTAAAAAAATATTTTCATAAAAATTAAAAGTTAAAAGGATATTTTAATAAAAATAAAAAATAATTATTGGAATTTTTTTAATGTGTCCACTAAAATTCATTTTATGCGGATTCGAAATGATGTGTTGAGTCAAATAGCTAGGTAACGTGCCACTCTGATGAAATTTCGATAGAAAACTCTCAAGTAATTTTTAATTAAAAATAAAAAATAAAAATTTTGATATCTACTACCAAAAAATTTTATTTAATGATCACATCAGAAAAATCAATTAAATTTAATATTTTTAAGATTATTTACCTGGTCTCTTATTTTTTTTATGTGTTTCTCATGTATTTTTATTAAAAATATTTTTAATTAATTTGAATATATTGTAAAAATAATATAGTATATAAATATTATTTTAAATAAAAATATATAATAATTATTATTTTTTAAACCGATCTCCCCTCAATACTTTTATCAATATATACTAATATAAAAATTCAAATTATCAATCATTTTAAAAAAATGAAAATAATTAAAAATATATTAAGCTATTATTCTAACATACTTATATATTTATTTATTTATTTTACAGTTTATTTTCTATTTTTTTTATTTAATTTGCTCAAATAAAGTTATCAAAAGTCTTTTGATATTTAAATGAGTGACTTATAGCATGTATAGAGTTAGAGAAGATAAGCACTATCTTCTTTGCAAGTAAGAGAAACTTATAAACGTGTATGTTTTCTAATCCCTTGGTGCTATAGAAGTTTGGACTTATATCTCCCTATTTCTCTTCTGGGGATTGCAGTCGTGGTGCCATGTAGTGGCATCTGAGAGAAAATATTAGTGTTACATCACACTGTAGCGAAACAGTGAAGATTTCATGATAGCATATTCAACTATTAGTTTTTGAGCCTTGTGCCTCTTTGACTCCTTTCTTGTTTCTCATTTTATGTCAGGGATCATATCCCACGCACGTCGAATGTGCTCGGTTGAGGTGTTCTAATGATCTTCCTTTGGAGAGGAGTGAGTTCTGAGCTCACCAACTGGCAAGACGAGACAGCCTTTGGCGAATCGGACTCTAACAAGCTGCCTGCTGTTGAGGGGATCACAGACTTGTGACATGCAAGAGCACATTTTAGTTGAAATTGAGCTTAATAACCTTGGCTGCTAGGCCCTTTTGGTCTTAGTCTTGGGTTTTCTTTCTCTAACCTTTATCCATCATCATTACCTATGCAAATTAATCCTATATAAATTGAAAGTAGTGTTAATTACAAAATTTCATGTTGAAAGTGAAAGAAGTGTTGGGTATATATGTATATAGTCTAGTTTATAGGATATCTTTATTTTTATATATATAAAATTTTAATTTAAATATTTTTTTACATCAAAATTTAATAAATTTGAATCCATAGGATGCACAATAAAATTTAATTTTAAACCACATTAATACATTCTCTCATTTGAAACCTTAAATTTTAATTGAATGCAATTTTAAAGGAATGGACAATGACATTTTGATCGTGCTTTTTAAGTTTTGTTTTGCCAATTCACAATTGCCATTGACTTAGGATCGTTGGGAACATCACAAGTTCACAAAACTATTAATCAAGTTGGTGCGGCGCCACTATCAACGCAACTTTTGCATAGCAGTCATTGTTGCCATTTTTAGTTTTTTTTTTTTTTTTTTCAACAACAAAGAATAACACCCACCCGATTGATATAAAATGAGAACATAAAATAATAATGAAAAGCATTTACTATAAAATTAATTGAACTCACATTATATGTTAATTCGGATAGTAATTTAGAATCAGTCTATAAAATTTATAGTGAAAATAATGACTCGACATATTATCGAATGTAAATTAGATTTAATTAGATATGATATTATAAAACTTATAAAATTTGACCCAAATTAAAACTGTATCAAAGTAAAAAATTAAAAATATATAAAATATTTTTTTTTTTCAAAAATTTGACATGAATCCAACTGAATCTACTTTAATGAAATCATAATTGAACATGAAACCAATATGAATTTTTCAAATTAGGATTTGGATAGTATTTTTAAAATCAAACCTGTCGAATATGACTTGAACTTGGACACAACTTGGTCCAATTCACGTCTAATACTAAGAATGGAAATGAAAACATTAGGTGAAATTAGATTATCAAAATTTAAATTTTTTAACTTCTCATATTATTAGACAAATATAATATTTTAGGTTTAGACTTGGTTTGCATGTAATTTTGAAACATTTAGATGAATTTCTTTGGATCCAATCCAAGAGCAATTCCAAGACTTAGGGAATCAAAGAACTATATGCAAAAATGTGGGTTTAACTTTAAATCTTTGCCAATATTATGAAAGAGACAATTCATCAATCACTGAATACGAAAGGACAATCTTTTCTCTCTATCTTTGCTCTTTCGCCGCTCGCCTCTGCCCTCCTCGTGGTGTAGATTTGGGCTGTTGCCAGCTATTTTCACCGATAACAACTCAAAAACTTTAGTTTTTCTACTATATATCAGTTGGATAAATGTTTTTTCCTCTGTTTTTATTTTCCTTTTGATCCCGATCTCTTTCTATTTTTCTCTATGCTTTTTGTACTTCATACTGTGGAGTTTTTCTTTATTTAATGTGAAAGACGATTTAAATCTATCTTGATATTAGTTTGGTCTATCCGATGATGAAAAAGCTTTTAAGATGGTGGTCTTCTTTTAGTTTAGTCTATCTGATATTAAAGTAGATTTAGTATCAGTTAATTTTATAATTATTCAGATGTGTTTTAAGTTCATCAATTATTAACTAAATTTATCTGAATAGATTTATTCAAAATTTAAAATTCAGATCGAGTCATTATTTTTTTTATGGGGTTTCAAAGGAGTACAGTGTCTTTATTTCATCTCCATTTATTGATTAGGCTGTTTATTTTCTCTTTAGATGTGATTTTATTTTTTATATTCAAACCGTATGATTTTGTTTATCATATTCAAGCTATATGGTATAATTATACAGAAAAAATGTGGTTTTAATTTGCTATTTTTAAAAACTCTCTTATCTCTTTTTAATTAATATAAATTTTATATTTTCTAAAAAAAATTAAAAGAAATGGAGTTGGGTATTCTTGTGTGTAGTAATTCGAGAATTTAAATTCTATTAATTAATTTTATGAGATTTATATATTTAAAATTATATTTTAATAATAAAATCTTAATAAAAAATTAAAATAAATCTTCATATACAAGCTATGTTGTTTTAATTTGATCGAATTAAAATCATAAGATTAAATTAAAAGAAACTAAGAAACTTAATAGATGGGCAAACCTAATTAATTAGTTGCATGACCTTAATGAAAACTATTGTTAACTACTATTGTCGTGATATAATTTGGAATTAGTATCTTTTATTAAAAATGGTAACATCAAATCAGTTTTTGAAACTTCTATAATTGTGTATTTGTGTTATTGCTATGGACAATTTATCCTTTTCCAATGGCCACATGTTTATGTCCTTTACTACATAAACTCCAAAAATGTTTGACTCCCAAGTAAACGCTTTTTAAACATCAATAATTCAACCATTGTTAAACAGTCTTTTTCTGCATCTTACAAGGCATCACCATTGTTATCTAAATCAATCAAGTATAGTTATCTTAATCAAATTTAATACTTGATTCAATTAAATAAATAATGGGTTTGTTTTATGAATGAAACACAAAATGGATGTATTTTTTATTCAATGGTATTAGATAAAATTTAAGAGTTTTAAGCTTTGATTTCAATCAAAACTTAATTTTTTTAAAAAAATGATTCCTATTTTTTATTTAATTTTCAATAAAAGATACTTGATTAATCATCTTACAATTAAAAAAATAATATTCAACTATTAATATGTGAAATTTAAATATATAATAAGATAATTATTCATTACTTTATTAGTTATTAGTTTAATTCACGATGAATTCAATTTTATGATTTTACAATAAATTTAAGTCTCAAAAATTAAATATTAATCGATGCTTTAACTTGATAATTAATAAAATTATTTTAAAACCTCACTGAAAAATTTTATGATAATTTAATTCAATTTGATTATAATAATATTAGGTATAACCAAAATGGGAGCCTTGCATATAAAGCTTTTTATTTATTTATTTATTTTAGGAGGTTCTAATTATTTGACAATTGGCATATGTTAACAATTGTAAGAGTAATCTTTAACCACTTGTTTCATCATGCAACTTCAAGATTACTCAATATCACTATATTATATGTGGGGTTCGATATTTATCCGTTAATATCAATCTATTCTTTTGCGTGATATCGATATTGACCTAATTATTTTTATAAATTTTTAATTTGTGATTTATAATTAAATTTCATTGATATATAATGTTTTTACAGTAAATAATTTCATTATTTTATTAGATGAATAATTATGTACAAAATATTAAAATCTCAATAATTAATTTTTTTTTAGTTAAATATTCAGAGAAAAATTTTAATATCAATAAAATTTGAACTTTGTCATTTAAGTTAAAATTTATATGAATAGTAAAATTTAAATGTATTTAATATACTTAAATTATATAAATTGATTCAATTAATAAAATAAATTTACTTAGCATTTTATTAATTAAAATTTAATTTCTACGTATTAATGTTTAGAAAAGTAATTTTAAAATACTATTAAGAATATTATACATTGATTAAATATAAATATATTAAATAATTAATATATAAATATTCTCTAATTTTAATAAATAAATTTTTAATGTTAATTCTCTCAAATTTATATTAAAAAACTCAATAAGATATTAAATTTTAATCTATCATTATACTGCTTCTCATTATATTATAAATTGAATTGATTTCAGTTATCTTTCTTAGCTTCATACAGGTTTATTATTGGGTTTCAAATTTATTATTCATCTAGTATTAATTTTTCTTAGATTTTTAATTCTTTTATATGGTATAAAGTATCTCTCAAATTTTAAATTTTATCTTAATTCAACTATCATAAATATATAAGTATCAATTAAACTTTTCGTCCTTTTAAAAATATTATATAAAAAAAAATTATATTAATTAAATATAAATATATTAAGTTATTAATTTAGAAATAGATTTTTTAATTTTAACACATTAATTTTTAAGATAGTTCTTTTAAATTTATATTAAAAACTCAATAAACATATATATTGAAAATATAAATATTTTTATTCGGAAAAAAAATATAACAAAAAATAGATGCATAAGTTAAACAAATAAAGAGTGTTACTTATAAGTATAAAAATCTAAGACAACCACTGAATTTTGTTCGAGAGAAAAAATAAATAAATAAATAAATAACGACTGAATGACATGTCTCCACGTCGATCAACAGGACCCACCAATATCACGTGTTTTGAAATTTCGGACAACTTGTTTTATTAACTTATTTTGTTTAAATAAATGAAAAGCGAAAACTGTTATATCATTTAAATTGATAATAATTGTGATAAAATATAATTATATTAAAATTTTTAATATTTATTTAAAATAATTATTTTATAATTATATTTTAATAATTATTTTTAAAAATTATTATTTGATTTTTCCAGTGATTATTTTAAAAATATTACTTAAAAAATAAAAATTTAAAAAATATTAAATTTAAAAATTTAAAAATAAATTAAATAAATAAAAAATAAAGATTTTGATTTTTTATTTGAGATGATAACTATAATAAAATATAATTATATTAAAAATTTCACTTTTCCTCATATTAAAAAACAAAAATTTATTGATATTTTATTAATATTTTTTTAAAAATATATAATAAAATAATAACGATTTAAAAAAATTTGATTTCAAATAGATAAACTGAAAATATTTAAATCGAATCAAATCAAATTAAAATCGATAATTTAACTATAATAATAAATTAATTTAATTTAATTTAAAAAAAATTAAATTTAAAATATTAATTTAATTTAATAATAACTTTTTAAATCGAATTTATAGGACCCTAAGCCTAATTACCGTGAAATTTTATATATCTGTTTTTATTTTCTTTTTTTTTTTATTCAATAATGCAATGCAACAGAGAGAATCTTATGCGATGCTTTTTTCTTCTGTCTTTTTTTTTTTTTTTTCCTCCAATTAAAATTCAAGAATCGTATGCTATGCGTTTCCATGCTAAAAAGGCAAATCAATCATGAGAAATAAGCCGTCATCAAGTGTAGCTCTCAAAATAGATGCCCACATCTAAGAAGGGACATCATATATTCCTTTTATGAATATAATATTAAAAAAAATCAGATTCATTAAATATAAGTATATTAACTAATTAATAATTTTAATAATTAATTTTTAAGGTTTATTTTTTATAATTTATATTAAAAATTTAATATAATATAGTTTTTAAATTTTTTCTTCATCCAGTATACGTTATAAATTTACAAATATAAACTTAACTTATCAAAAATTATTTTAATTTATTTACCACTTAAAAAATTATTAAAAATATAATTTAGAAAAAAGTCTTACTATTAATTAAAAACGAATATATTAAGGAGTATTTAGATGTCCAACTAAAAAAATTTAATTATCAATTAAAAATATATGCGTCGGTAATTAAAAAATTATTAAATATTTGAATAAACACCAATTATCGATTCGTCTTTTTTAAATCGACAAAATCTAAAAACAAGTAAGAATTACGATTATCGATTTAAGTTTTTGCTAACTAAAAAAAAGGCTTATATTCCAAATTGATAATTGTCAATCGTCTATCTAAATACTCCCTAAGTGATTAATGTAAAAATATACTCTTCAATTTTAATAATTAACATTATATGCGTCTGTAATTGAAAAATTATTGAGTATTTGGATAAATACTAATTATCCATTTGTCTTATTCAAATCGGTAAAATTTAGTAACAAGTAAGAGTTGCGATTGCCAATTAGAGTTTTTACCAACTGAAAAAAATACTTCTATCTCAAATCGGCAATTTTTAATTGTTTATCCAAACACTCTCTAAGTAATTAATATAAAAACATACTCTTAATCTTAATAATTAACTTTTAATATTGTTTCTCTCAAACTTATATTAAAACTCAATATCATATAATGTTTAATTGATCATTCCACCACTATGTTATATCATAATTCAAATTGAGGTATAATTTTTTTTTATCAGATATGAATATTACTTCTCAAGTTTCAAATTTTCTTTTTTTTATATATATAAATTTTCCTTAGATTTTTAATTTTTCTTCTTGTATGTACAATCCCTCATATTTTCAATTCTCTTCTAATTTAATTCATATTATAAATTTATAAATATCAACTGGGTTTAATAAAAATTATTTTAGTAAAATTATCACTAAAGAGAGCTGTTAAAAATATAATATAAAAATAAATCTCACATTAATTAAATATAAATATATTAAATAATTAATATAAAAATAAACTATTAAATCTTAATAAATATTCTTAACATATTAAGTCTACAATGTGATAATGTTAATAAACCTTAAAAATTGGTTTAGGCTCCGCATGTTTTGTGAAAAGTAATATGTTTATGGAAAATATTTTTTATATTTTCTAAAAAATTAAATTTTTATTTTTTGGTTACAACATTAAAGTTAGTTAAAAAAAATATTAAAATTTTCAATTAAAAGACTATATATATACCTAAACTTATAAAAATTTTAAATTTTTAAAATTTATTATTAAATATGAGAAAAATACAAAAAATAGTAAATTATGGTGATTGTTACTGACCGGTGATGATTTTTGGTGGTCACCAAATAAATGACAGTGGTCAACCGATCAAGATCAGTGATTAGTGAATTAATAAATATATACTTATATGTTTTCTTTTCATTATAATGAGCTTATCAAAATTCATAAAATAATTTTTAATTTTTAATAGAGGAAATTATTTTTTCAATTGACTAGAAAAATATTTTTTATTGACTAATTTTCTGAAACATTACAAACATTATAAATTGTGAAAAATATTTTTCAAAAAAATTATTTTTTCAAAACAAACGGAGTCATAGTCAATATATTTTCATTCGCAAGATAATTCTCAAAGAAAGAATTATAAAAAAATCACTGATGTATAAACTTTTTAAAATATTTAGTATTTTGATAATTTTTTTGTTAGATGAATTTATTAATTTTTAAAAATAATTTTATATATACTTTAATTTTATTCGGTTACTCAGCCCTCATCTCTCTTAATTTATAACTCTCTAATTTCATTTAAAATTTTGTTTTCATATTCAACTCATAAATTTTTCTTTTTATCATTTTTTCAACTATAAAGATTTTAAAATTACAAATCAGTATGTTACTGTCCAAAAAATGACTAAAAATATTATATGATATTATTTTTAAAAGTTGAAATACTCGTCAAATTAAAATAATTATTCATACACTAATATAATAGAAATTTTAAAATTTTCAGACATTACTAATGTAATTTTTCCATTCTCGAATGATTAAACAAAATTTGATACTTGGTCCCCGAAATTAGTTTAAATAATTAATCTCATTAAACTTAATAACAACTGAGCTAATTGCTTAAGTCATGAAGTTAATAATTACATTAATTAAGAGGAATATGGGCGCAACAAAAAAATTGAAGGTTTGAATCAATGTTTTCAAAACTAACCGATTAAGGAATTAGAAAAGGCAGAGGATTAGAGATTTTATCGGAATCGAACTGATTAAATCAAAAAAATCTGATAATTATATTTAATTTGATATTTATTATATATATGATGAAAATAAATATAATTTAATATAATTTGACATTTATTATTTTTGATAAAAATAAAAAAAATAAAAAATAAAAAAAAAATATCCGCTCGAACCGAAAAATCGATTCGATTCGGCTAATTAATCGGCCAATTCATCAATTTTTTAATCGATTTTTGGGTACAAATTTTTGAAGTTGACTGTATCAGTCCTTAATTTGATTCTCATTTTTTCCTGTTCGACCGGTTGTTTCAGTTCGATTTTAACAACCATGCTCAGACATTCATTTTTTTTTTCTTCTTTACATGTGAATCGAAAATAAATAATAATATAAACAATTAACCATTAAATTGAACATTGTTATTATATATTTCAATTCAATATATTATATCGTGTGAACATAGAAACTGCAACTTCTTTGTCTTCATGATTTAATATGAACTATAATCTATGGAAATCGATAATAATACCTATCTAACAATTAATAATTAGCAGCTGATGAGTTGTTGTTATTTTATATTGTGTTCAAGTTTAAATGGAAAATTTTATCAGTTACAAATACAAATCATCACGTGTATATATATATATATATACAACTAGATCATCATATCATTTGTTTGGTACAATATGAATAAGAGAATGGTATATTCGTTTTAGTCATTAAACTCTTAGTTCCTAATTAATTTAAACTATTTTTTAAATAAATATTTGGATTAATATTAACCAAGAAAAACCCTAATAATACATATATATATGTTTAATATAATTTTTTCTGGGTATTTTAATTAGTTTTCGAAGTTGAAGTTGAGAAGGTATTGGCGGTGGCGTTGGATTCCAAAATCCCAACAACTTCAATGATCTCGACGAGCTTCCACATGGGTGATGCAATGCAACCACCATTCTCATAAGCTTTGGTCAAATTATGTCTGTTTGAGGCTTCCCGATTCTTGCCGGCCAAAAATTGATTGAAAAAATTGTGAGATTTTAAATTTTAAATTTAATTAAAATTATATATATTAAACGAGTATTGTTAGAATTAATATCAAATAACATGCATTTATTTAAAACATTACATTCGAATTATTTAATTTAGAATATATAACATGTTGACTTCTATTCATATATATATAGTAATATATCAGAGTTTTTAAATTAATGAGATTTTATCTATATAAATTCGCAATAAAAATTTATTATCTGTTAACTTATATTAAAATATATTTATAATAATATTAAATATACCCAATAAATATTTAGTTAATTATTAGGATTTAGTTGATAATATTTTAATTCTTAACGGTTCACTCAATTTATTTGATAAATTAAAAAAAATCCTTTAAATTAAAATTAAAAGATACAAACAATAGATAAGTGAAAATAGAACAAAGGAGAAAAGATGAGGGGGAGGAGTTAGACCATAAGAGAATTAAATATTTTTGCAAATTAGGGTTTCAAAAAGTAGTAAATTTATTAAATTTAAAAATTCAATTTAACCAAAAATTATGTTTAACTTTTTATAATTATATAAAATGATTAAAATAAAAATGAATGAATGTTTAGGTTTTTTTAATTTTATTATTAGTTTAATATTATTTTTTTAATCAAATCCATATGATCTAATGGCCTTTTTTCTTTGATTTTTTGTTTAATTTTTTTTTAATAGCTTAATATTAATTTTTTAATAGTTATTTAAAAATTTAAAAAATTATTGCAGTTGCCATTTTTAATGGACTCTCTCTATTAGAGTTTTATTTTATAATTCTGTTTTTTTTTTAGTTAATTCCAACTTTTATGGAATATTATCTCTTCGTTTTAGGATTATAATATATATTTATAGATTAGCAGTTACCTTTATCATATTACTCTTGTAAAAAATAGTTATTAATCAAATTATTTTTTTTGAATTCATTTTTATGTGATATGTTTATTTACCATTTTTAAAATTATAATATAATATTTAAAATAACTACTAAATTCACATTTAGAAAATACTACAATTATATATTAAAAATAGTTATAATTTTCTTAATTAATATTTATGTTCATAACATAATAAAATTGAAAATAAACATAGATGGTAATTTTATATTTCTAGAACAACAATTATTAAATTTTTATCAAGCAATTAATATTAATTAATTATCAACTGTTACGAAACGGATAAATCAAATAGACTCTGAAATAAATAATAGAAAGTTAATTTTTGTTAATTAATAACAAAATTCTAATATATTTCTATACACTTTTTAAAAATACAAAGAATAAAATCCGTGGATTTTTATTTTATTTTATTAAGATTACAAATTACTAAAGGAATACTTTTCAATTTATTTGATTATTTATAAAATAATTTCATATTTTTTTTTTCAAAAAACATTATATACAATACATATATCAATTATAAATATATCAAGTATTAAATTGATAAATATTATAATCTAACATGAACAAGGAAATAATCCTCAAAACATCTTAATTTTAATTTTACTCTTAGACCAAATTTTATTACCAATTATATTTATTATTTTTGGATAAATTATTATTTTATTTTTGATATCTAATTAACTAATGTGTTTATAATTTTTAGAAACTAATTAAATCATCCCAATTTTTTCATTGTCCTTTTTTTATATTTTTTGTTAAAAAATTTTAAAAATAATATTTAATAGGATTAATTATTCTAAGATTCCTATATTTTAGTGAATTATATTAAAAAATCTCTATATTTTCAAAATTATATTAAAAAATCTCTGCATTTTGGTTTTGTTAAAATTCAAAATTTTTATGTTAAAAAATCTGATAAATATATGTAAAAAATCTATAATACTCCTCATTTTTAATCTAATTTTCATTCAAATACTATTACTCTCAATCACAGCAAAATTTTTATATTCACCACCATCGTACCATCACCATCACCACCATCACTGCCACCAAATATAATCAATTAAACTCAAAATTAATCAATTGAACAAATTTAAAACAAAAAAAAAAAAATACTAACTTCTGGGCAGCAGCATCAGCTTGACTACATCCAACCTTTTCAATGGCTTTCACCACATCCATACCCACCACAACTTTACCAAACATTATGTTCTTTTTGTCAAGCCACTCAATCTTAGCAGTGCAACTGAAAAACTGAGATCCGTTAGTGTTGGGTTCAACATTTGCCATGAAAAGCATACTTGGTCCAGTGTGCTTCTTAACGAAGTTCTCATTGGCGAACTTGGCTTCGTCGATTGACTCACCGCCAGTTCCATTTCTAGCAATGAAATCGCCTCCCTGGCACATAAATCTCAGGATTATGCAGTCGTGTGGGAGCTAGTAAAGAAATGAAGACGGTGAAAATGGCGGCGAGGAGTAAAAGCAAGAGAGTGAATCAAAAGGCAAAGGCTCTTATGACCGAAACAACTGCCATTAATGAAAATACTCTACGGTGTGTTCGCTTCAGGGATTGATTGAAATTAATAATTATCATTTGAGTTTTAATTGAAACGAAAATTATCATTTAGATTTTGGATATTAATGTGTATCTAATTGAAAAATGACAGGTGGTAGTGTTTGACAGCATAAAAAAAAAAAAAAAAAGAGAAAAAAAAAAAAAAGAAGAAAAAGTATGTAATGAGGCTTATGTTGTGCCAAAGGTTTTGGAGAAGAAACGGTGTGATGAAGGCTTAAACAAATATTTTAATCAAAATATTTAGGGATCAGGCTAAAGTCTGGTTTAAGGTTTTGTTGAGTTGATTGTTGGAGAAGAATTGGAATGATATTTTGGATATTAAAATAAATATTTTTAATTAAATTTTAATTTTTTGAGATTTGATTAATAAAAAAAATAAACTGAAAGATTAAAATAAACAAAAAGATTTTATAGTCTAATAAAATTAAAATGTAAATTTTTTTTAATATAATTAACTAAAATACATAAAGCTCAAAATAATTAATCATATTTAATATCTAAAATATCTGTACTTATTTTTCATACTCCCATTTCTCACAGCCAACCACCACGATCACCTACCGCCTTCCATCATCACCAAAAGCAATAACCAAAATTGAAAGAGCAAAAGCATTTAAAACAATCAAATTCTGGAAAATTGGGACAATAAGAGTCAGATGAATTATTAGCTCCACCAGATTTTTTTTTTAAATTTTCAATTACCAATAGGGTGCACTTGCCAGGATGGAGTTGGCTTCCTTGCCCAGTTTAGCATTCGAACGTTTTCCTCGGTAATTAAGTATTCATTTTATACCAACTCCACACCTGTTCAAATTTGGCTCAAAAATAACATCTCCTGATTCCTCTGAAATTGGATTCCAAGAATATGTAATTCTGATTTTCTGTTTCTATGTATAGAATATTTATTGTCGTGATATTATTTTTTTTTTTAAATATTTTGGCTGCAGATAATTTTTTATAAAAAAAAAATATGAAATAAAAAAATGAAATATACAATGCCAAAGCGGTTTTACTAATTTATGGGTTTGATTCTTCAAGTCTGTATTGATTGGATCTGGGGTTAATGTTACATGACTGCAAGTTTATTGGTTTTGGCTTTACAAGAACATGACCCATCCATGGTACCTTTTTTCTTGTTTGTTTTTAATTAGGTTTATGGAAAATAGAAAATAATGGATAAGATGAAAAATTTAATTGTAAATAATGAATATTTTAATCATTTCATATAATATTTAACTGAAAAAATATAAAATATGAAAGTAATTATTAAAATATTAGATGGAAACAAAACTTAAAAATTTCTAAATTAGATTTTTAAAAATAAGAATTTGTTAATTAATTAAATCAAACATAAAAAATGAAATAATAATTTTACTTTTTTTAATTAGTTTTTTTTAACAAGTGTCTAAAAACATTTTTTTTAAAATTAAAAATTTAAATAATATTAAAAAAAATAAATTTAAAAATAAAAAATAAAATTTTTGATCTATCAGTTAGAATAATAATGATTATATCGAAATATAATTTTATTAAATTTTTTTATTATCCAACTAATTTTATTTTAATTTATTTATATTTTTTAATATAATTATTTTATTATTACATTTTATTTGAAATAATCGTTATTACGAGTTTACTTAGAAAATTCGTTTTTTTTAGGGATTTCAGTGTCTACCATGTAAAAGTGTAGGTGGTCAAGCTTAAGGGGTTTGATCATGTGAAGACCCATGTGGTGATTTATAATGTCATTGTCATATTTAAAACTAAAAAAAAAAAAAAAAAAAAATTAAAATGAATATTTTAAAATTATTGACATAGGTTAACCAGTAATTAATTTCAATATATATATATATATATATATATTAGATTAATTTATATTTGAAGTATAAATATTAATATTAATTTACAAAAACAATTAGGAAACTAAAAAAACAAGAAAGAAGTAAATATAATTATGAGAAAATAACCTTATATAACTTATATTTTATCATTGATTAATGAAAAAATGTGTCCAAAATAGAAGAATAAATACATCAAAAGAGAGATGTAATGAGTTTGAATTTATTATTAATTATAATGTTTCTAAGAAAGGCGTACAAACAATTATTAAGATGGAGGAGTCAAAGAAAAATTAAAGGATCCCAACCACTAAGATATTAACCCAACTAAGTTGACTTTTTCTTTGCTTATTTGTTGTGAGTTTTCTAATTATTAAGTATATTGTCCTTTATGCATTATATATATATATATATATCATAAGGAGTGTATGATTAGTTTTTAATACTATTTTAATAAAATAATTTTTTAATCGATAAAAAATTATAATAATTTGATAAAAATATTATAATTTCTTAAAATTTTTTAATTGATCATATTTATACTAAAGTATAAATAATTAAAATATATTCATTTCTAAATTATTCATATTTATAAACTATTCAAATTTCTTATTTATTAAAAAACATTCATCACTTAATTATTTAACATCACCTAAATAAATTAAAAATTTCAATTGAAATTAGGAAGTTAATTGCTTGATATTTATTATTAATCAATTTAATTAGAAAGTTATTAAATAAATTCATTTAAACATTTTTTTTATTTTAATTTTAATTTTTTATGATTTTTTAAAAAAACTACGTCTTTCTTTTTCATTGATAGGTTTATTTTGCTTCTTTTTTTTTTTTTTACTTTAAAATTATAATATCTAATATATAATTGAATAAAATTGTAATTCCTAATATTCCAAAATTACATTATAAACTTTGTTTTTTCATCTTTGCTTTAAAATTATGAATATAAATATTCATTCAATTAGTATTTTTTTTATAATAATTAATTTCCATCTTTGCTTTATAATAATAACAATTTAAATTATGCAATAATTTACTATTTAGGAAAATATAAACAACTAACACTTTTAGTTTCAATATAATCTATATAGATACTTAAAATAATTATAACATGAAATTACACTTTTTTTTTTTGAATTTAAATAACAAGGGAAAAATGAAGTATAAATTATATTTCGTAATTATAAGAAAAATACAATTAAGGTCTAGATAGAATTTATTATAAAATTATGTTATATTATTGTATTATTTATTGTATATTGAAAAATAATATTCCATTTGTTTATAAATAATAATTACATTTCATTTTGGATGTCTAAAAAATAATTTACTTTTCATTTTATTATATTTTCAAATGAACTCTTTAATATACTTTATACATACAATTAATCATATTATTTTAAAATAATTAATGCTATTAATAGTAATTATAAGGAAAAAAATAATAAAAAATATAATTTCATGGTAAATAGCAATTACAAATAAAATAAAATAAAATAAGTATAAATAAAAATTTTAGTACTCATATACCCTTATATACATAAATTAATTTTGATTGTAAATTTATTCTAATATATATGTAATTAATATTATATTAAATATATATTAATACGAAATCAATGGTGCAAAATCGCCAATTTGCATGATCAATAAATTATGCAAGTATTTTTCTGTATTTTAGGATATATATATATATGATTAGCATTATTGTTCTAATTTCAACATTAAAGCTTGAATTGTACTTTAAAATAAATAATGCAAAATTTTGAATGAATGTAAGGTACAATTTCTACTATTTTCTTCTTTTTTTTATATAAAAAATAAATATTTCAAAAGAAAAAAAATACAGTGGCTTCTTTTTTCAAGATTTTAGAGAGAAACTCATCATTCTATCTAAATTTATTTTGTCATTTTCTCTTCTATCATTAGTCTTTTTTAGGCTGGGAGTGAACTATTTTCTTCTATTTTTTATTCTAATTTTAATTTTATTATTCAAATTTATTTTTTAATAAATATTATTTTCTTTTTGGTGTTTTATTTATTTATTTTCATTATTCTTTTTATGGTGAAATTTTATTTTTATGTTAGTTTATTATTTGGTGGATAATTTGATTAGAATTGCAAGCTATTATTTTTAGCATCAAATCTATATTTGTCAGTTTTCATATTGAATTCACATAAATATTATTAAAAAAATAAAAAGTAATTATTATTTTTAATTGAGTTTAATATAATCTTTTAAGTCAAAATTATTATTATTTTCATTTATTGTGATATTAATTTTGAAAAATTATAATGTCATAAAGGTCTCATAATTATGTATTATTTTATCTTATCAATTAATAAATATTTATTAAAAAAAAAAGCCAAACTTTAGTTTCCATTTAACACGTTTTTAGCAATTCAAACCAATTAGATAATACAAATTTCAAATAAAATTTTATTTGTATCAATTTCTATCAAAATATTGAGAAATAATCAACAAATTGCACGTGCTATTTATTTGGATGGCAATAAGACAAATTTGACATATTTCTCTAAATCTTAATGTTAGATATGATAAATATTATGCCAAATGTTTTAATTAATTTCTCACTTAGGATTGTTTTTAGTTAAAATTCTACATTAATTTTATTGTTAAATAGATAGCAATTTTTTCACTTAAAAAAATTACTTATGATTTATTTTGTTAAAACTCTAAATTTATGTTGTTGTTTGAAATTTTAAATTTTAGGAGAAGTTAAAAGTTAATTGTTTTTTTAAGACTAAATTATGTTTCGAAATTTATGATTGTCCTTCTCAATATGTAAATTTTTTACTAATTAATTTTAAAATTTCATTATAAAATATAAATGTATCTTATCACTTGAACTATGGTCTAGTTTGACACAGTTTATAAAAATAGCTTTTCATATGGAGAAAAGTTATTTTCTTAAAAATAATATTTCAAAAAATAATTAACTATATGTTTGTAAAATACAATATAAAAACTGTTTATAAACTCATAAGAATATTTTTATCTACTAATTTTTTAAAATTAGTTACGCGTTTAATCTAAAATTCAGCTATTTTGAAAAGTTTTAATTTCTAATTTATCCAAATAGTTGAATTTTAACTATACAGATAATTATTTTTATTAATTTTGATATTTATCAAACACTATAAACTGAGTCAAAATCAGATTTTCACCTAAAAAAATTATTTTTTTCTTTTTATAAACTGTGTCAAACGGACACTATATCTCATTAGTAGTTAGAAGTTAATTATTAAATCAATATAATAACTAAAAATGCTGAGTAAAAGTAGGAATTGCATAAAAGTAGGAATTGCATTATGACCATTGACCAAAAGAAACAAAATCTACATGACCTCTAAATCTTCAGAATAAAAAAAAATAATGGATTATTTATTTGTTAGCAGTTAACTAATAGTTTTTTTCAACCTCTAATTTATCCTATTTGGTAAATTAAAAAAAATCATCAATTATTAACTAATATGCACCTCAACAGTTGTTAATTGAAACTTTTTTACTATAAGCTTAAATAATATTATATTTTTACTATGTTACCTTTATAAAAATAAAATACTTATTAATGGAATATTTTTAATATTTATGTTATATGTTTATTTATAATTCTTTAAAAATAATAAATAATTATTATCATATTATTTATAATATTTAAAATAATTATCATATATATATTTTTAACTAATGCCTTTTATTTTCATAATACATTAAAATTACAAATAATATATATGTATATATATTTGAAAATAATTATACCTATATAATCAATTTTATATCTGAACAACAACTTCCACTAAAATTTTACTAAACAATTAAAATTTATTAACTATTAATTATCAGCTCTTAATCTGCCCACAAATAAAGCCAGACGAGTACATACTAATATCATATATGAAAGGTGTGTAACTTAAACATAGTCAGGATTTATTTTGCTATAACTCAACATTTTAAATTTTAGGGTTTCATCTTAAATTACCATAGCAAGAGTTTTTTCATCTTATATTTTAGTACTTAATTATTAAAATTTATTTTAATTAATAACAAAGAACTAATGTGTTAACTATACCTGTTCAAAAACTGAACTCCTCGTCTAAGCACGTAGATCCCTTGAAAAATGAAAGCGTTTAGACAAAAAAAATAAGGCTCGATGTTTCGAATCTAGATAAATAAGGCAGACATTGTTCAAATGGCTCAAGCCTTATTCACGGACGGAGGTATAAAGAGGGGTTCAAGTGGGTTTGAGTGCCCCCCAACCAAAAAAATTATGTTAATTTATAAAAAAAATAAATTATTTGATTCATTCAAATTCAGTTTTAACATAAAAAAAAAATAAAAAAATTGGCCCACTCAAATTTAATTTTTATATAATTTTTTTTTAATTTATTCAAACTCAATTTTTTAATTTTGCCGCTAACCTTAGTTTTATTATTAAAAGCTCGAGTATGAGTTTGGTCCCAAATTATTATATAACATAATATTTATATTTATTATTTATAAATATTACCTTGACATATAATAAAATTTAATATCTCAATATATAATTAATAATTCTAAATACAAAATAATTTAACTAATATTACACGAGTATAACTTATATATTATGCTTTATTTTTATTGTATTTATTTTCGTTTGAGGAAAAAATTAAATTTGGGTGAACCTTGATAATATAGATAAAAAGGATTTTTATAAAAATATTAAAAAAATAAAAAATAAAAAATATTTTTACTATAATAAAAATTATTTTTACTATTATAAAAATATTTTTTTAAAATGTTACATATCTAAAATATTTTTTAAAAAATACGATATATACGAAATATATACAAAAATCATATTTTTAAAATATAAACCATTAAAATTGAAAGAAAAAAAAAGTAAAAAAAAAATACATTTATATAATTTCCCTAGATAAAAATCTGTATGGACTTATCCATATGACTAGATACGAATAATCGGTCAAACCAATTTAGACCCAACTCTGCCTTGATTTCTAAAAAAAGAAATGAAAATCATTAAATATCAAAAATTAAATAATAATTTCCTAAACAAAACTAAATAATAATTTTCTCATATTTGAAATAAATAATTTCTCTAAACTGAAAATAAATAATGCTCTTTCTGTTTTTTTTTTTTTTTTTAGATAATCATCTATTTACATTTTTAATTGTCATTTTAAATTTTCAAGATAATATTTATCAATTTTTTTCTATTTTATTCTTATAGTATTTAATTAGAATATAATAATTTAATTTAAAATAAGATTAAATAAGTCATTTTAAATCTAATTAATAAATATCTTAATATGTGTGCAAAACTTTAAACGATAGATAAAAAAACGGAGAGAATAATTAATTTGAGGGTAAAATATTATTTAGTTCATGAGATTTAATGAAAATAATAATTAGATCTCTGCACTTTCATAAAGTAATTTTCGGATCTCTCAAATTTAATTTTGTTAATAAAATAGTCTCTTCGTCCGTTATGCCCATTAAATATCGTGAAAAAAAATAAAAATATACCTCATCTTTCATTAAATTTTCTTTTTTACGTCATTTCATTAAATTTTATCTCAAATTTTTTTCACTTTTTACCACCGTCAAACTCTCAATTCTCCATACAATTTCACCAATCATAATACCCACACATAAATTTTTTTTCTTTTAATTTCAATAAATTTACATAATTAATTAATGATAAAGAAAAGTAAAAATATTTGAATGTGAGCTTTTTATAAAAAAAAAATAAAGAAAGTGAAAGAGAAAGAAAGAAAAATATATTAAGGTTGAAAATGAAAGTATTTTGAAAAAATAAATTATTTTAATTTATTTTTTTTAAATTTTTAATAGAAAATTTGAAAAAAATTATTGAATGAATAATTATTGTGACTGAATTGGACAAAAAGATTCAATAGTTATTTTTTTTTAAATTACATAAATACAATTGTTATTTTTCTACCTTGTGTACTAAATAATATTTTACTCTTAATTTGATTGTTTTTATCACATTATTTTTGAATTTTAATATTATATATAGATATTATTTCAGTTGATTCATTATAAACGGATGCCGTTGCATTGGTCCAGCGGAATTCTCTCGCTCTTTGCTTCTCTCTCTGTTTTTCTTTCTCTGTTTCTGTATTTTGTTCTGTTTCTTTATAACTAAAATTTCTTTGTAATTTCTTGTTTCTATTTGTTCTTGACCTTATTCTCCATCTCCTACTCCTTGTTCTTATTCTCGGTTTTCTTCATACATAGAAACAGATAAAAGGGTCATTGTGCCCCAATTCGTGATCCCCCTGAAACAGAGAGAGAAACAAACCCAAACAAAGAGCAGAGCAGTACATTAATTCAAAATTCAAAACTTGTGGGCTTATCATGAACCTTCATTTGATTTTGAATTTCGTTTTGAATGGGCTTTTTTTGAGTCAGAACAGAGTTTTTTTAATTTCTTTCCTGGTGGGAAATTCATGGTTTTGACAGAAATTGCTTTTCCAATTACCAAAACGAAAACTTGGTATTTTTTTTTCCTCTTTTGTTCATGTAATATATAATCTTTCTCTTGATTATGATTTCCAGTAATTTCATTTCATTCATTTCTCTTACCATTTTTATTTCAGTGAAAAAAAGAAAGAAAGATTAAATTACAGAACCAACATCACACACCATAGCCATGTCATCAACTGTGCTAGCTAGAAAAGGGCGACACAGGCAACGTTATGAGAAAAATGTTCGTCTTGTTTCTGGGTAAATCCTCCTCCTCCTCCTACTAAATTTAATATAAAATTTTGTTCTTTATTAATGGTGGGTTTCTGTGTAGTTCCTATTTGCTTTTGTTTTCACTGTTTTTGGATTATTTCTTGTTTTTGTCGGTATCTATATTGCATTCCATTTATTGCTGTTAATCAGCCTTTGATTTAAAGCTAATTTGCCATCTTATAGTTATAGACACAACCTTATCTGCTTATCTCTACCAGTAGACTTACAGAAGCATCTCTAAAAGTTTAGATTGTGATAAATTTTCTTCTTCTTCTTCTGTTTTTTTCCTTAATTATTATTATTATTATCATTATAATTTCATAACTCGTTTTCTATTACTGCTAAGTGTTAAATTAAATTTCAATCATTGTTTTCTAATGATTTAAAAATATTGGATTATATCATTGACTTTTTCTCATTGTTAATTATGGGATTTTGCATGATCTATTTCGTCTTATATGTGGAATTTGTTACCTGAAAAAAAATGTATTTAATTAGTTAAAAACTATTTTTGCCATGGCCTTTACTGTTTAGAGACAGCAAGTTTTAGGTGGGGGATTTTAAAGGCGATGATGCAGTGGTGGGGCTTCATGGTTCAGTACTTGCCTCAATGGAGTTATTACCTTTTAATATTAGTGGGGTGGGCAGTCCTGTCTTTGTGTGGTACTGTTTGCGATTTTAGCCCGTCTTTTTGTTACCAAATTAAATTATTAGACCAACTTTTCTTTTCAAAATTTATCAATTTGCAAGTCCTTTTTTTTTTTTTTCTGAAACAAAGGTTTTCTGAAATAAAAAGAAAATTATACCAACAACATTGATTCAAGTGGGATGATATCGGTTCGATTTAAAAAATTATTATCAAATTAAATGAATATTTTTTATTTAAAAATTATTATCAAATTAAATGAATATTTTTTATTTAAAAAATTATTAAATCAAATTAAATTATTATATAGTCAAATCGTAGATTTTTATTTGGTTTTATTTAATTTAAATATTTTTGATTTATCGGTTTCAAATCAAATTTATTTTTATAAATCATCATTATTTTATTATAAATTTAAAAAAAACTCAATAAAATATCTATAATATAAAAAAAATTAAAAAATAATTCAATATTTTACAATCCAAAATTTATCTATTTCATTAATTAACAGACTCAAATTTGTATTTTTTCTCAAAAATTAGATTTTATTTATTTATTTATAGTTAATTTTTATGGATTTTATTTTTTTAAAATTCTAAATTAATATTAGATTAAAAAATGTAGTTATATATAAAATAAAAATTAAATATATTTAATTATAATAATGATAAAAAATAATATATATATATATATATATATATATATATATATATATATATATATATATATATATATATATAACTTTTGTTTAGTTCAGTTTGAAATAAAAAAAAAATATTCAAATCGCAAATCAAATTGAATCAAACCAAATAAATTATGAATCTATCAATTTTAATTTAGTTTAGTTCAATTTTATCAATTCGGTTGGTTTGGCTTCCACCCCTAAGTAGGATCGTTAAATAATATTTCGAGTTTGAATCTAAAAAATAAATATTATGAGAGTTTTGTCCCTTATGATTCCACACAACTCCAGCCCAAATTTAGTCAGGTCCAATATATGGATACATGATGATTTACCAAAAAAAATAAAAAAAATAAATAAATAAATTGTGGAGGTTTTTTTTTATATATATTTATCCAGTGTTATAAAATCTCGTATTTGGTATTTTTATCATCTACTTAAAACTTTAAGTCTAATATCGGAGAAAATATTAATTTAACCTTTGTAAATTTAGATTTATGTAATTCAATATGATTAAATCAAATTAAAAACTATTATTTATAAGTGAATTTTATATTTCAAGTTCATTTATATATACTAAACATGGTTTGGTCATTATAATTTAAAAGACATTCTATTTCCAAATCATAAGATAAGCAAATATATAAAATCTTGGTATATAATAGATATTGAAATGAAATTAGTTATGCTTCAATGTTGAAATTTGAGATTCCTGCAATTAGAAAATGTGAATTTGTGTTAATTGAAATGCCAAGTAGTGTTGATGACTTGTATTGTGTATCCAAACAGATGCATTCCTTACAGACTGAGAAAAGACGATGAAGATCAAAACAATGATATTGAAAACAGAATACAAGTTCTCATGGTTTCCTCACCCAATCGAACTGATCTCGTGTTTCCTAAGGTATACTCAATATTGCTGTTTTATGTATATAACTGTTATGGCGATCTCCTGTTGACAGTTTTGTTCTCTTCTGTTGTTATCAGGGAGGATGGGAAGATGATGAGACTGTTATTGAAGCTGCCTGTCGTGAAGCGATAGAAGAAGCTGGAGTGAAAGGAATACTCAGAGTAAGTTCTGTTTCTGTATTTAAATCTAGCGACAATTTAATAGAGTTGAGTTTAAACTAAGTAGTGGAGTAACGAATTAGGTCAGTATTATAATACTTTTCTTGAGCAATTTGCAAACTTAATTGAACATTTCCATTATAATTTACTAATTTGAACTTGAACTTGAACTTGAACTTGAGTTCATTTGAATTTATTTCTAACTTAGTTTTACATCCATTTGAGCATAAAAATTAACATAGATTCGAGTTAGCATTGTATATACTCGATTGGATTATAATCCTAGAGTACTAAAAATTGATGTTTCTTTTTGCTCTGCTCTATTAATCAGGCTTAATTTTTTCTCCATGTTCAGGAAGTACCCTTGGGAGTTTGGCACTTCAGAAGCAAGAGTAGACAAGATCCGTGTAGCCTGGAAGGAGGCTGCAAAGGATTCATGTTTGCTTTAGAAGTAACTGAGGAGCTTGAGACATGGCCTGAACAGGAAAATCGGTATAGGAAATGGGTCAGTCTGCTAATATAAACTACTAAGATTTTGTTGTATATTTTGACTGCATACTGCAGGCATAGTATGCTCAAATAACGCAATTTGTTTTGCAGCTAAACATAGAAGAGGCATTTGAATTCTGTCGATACGAGTGGATGCGAGAGGCGTTGAAAAATTTCCTGAAAGTCATGGAAGAAGATAAAAAAACTGAAATGAGGGAAGAGATTGTAGAACTTCCTTCAGTTCCTTTATCAGAAATTGTAGAAGAATGTCCAATATTGTCATCAAATTGTTGCGCAAAACCTGTGAATGGGCAGCACAATTGTATGATTGCATTATCCTGGCAAATTCCTCTCAAGGGCTTGCATTGACAGAATTTTCATGCAGGATCATGCTCTGATTCCATAAAATGTCAAGGTGGAATCATCTCTCTTTCAATTCAATTCTGTTGATTGTAGACAAACCTCTTTAACTGTTTGTTTGGTAGTAAGAATATTTTCAAGTCCAACTTGGTCATGTCATCTGCATGACAGAATGGTTGTGTATGTCTTTGTATTGAACCTATAAAATGAAATGAATCCATCTACTTCCTTTATTGGGAATTAACCTTATTTAAGTTTTTGCTGCAATCCATTCATAAACAGCTATATAATTAAGAATAAATTAAGAATTTCATTCCAAACTCTTTAATATAATTTTTTTTATACGTTAAATTTCTTAATTTTTAAAAATTATTACAAATAAATCGTTTTAAAAAAAATAAATTATTAAATATGAAAATAAAATTTAAAAAAAAGTTGAGGTGCTGTAAATCAAGAGATTTTCGAGTTTGCGATCACTATTCCAATGATAAAAAAATAGTTAATATAAAATTATTTTTAAAAATTAAAGTACTCGTGGGACAAAAAGATTGTTTTAATACCAAAATAATATATTTTAAAAGTTAAAATAATAATGATATAATTTTTTTTATTATAAAATATATTAAAAAATTAAACCCCATGCAATAAATTTTCAAGTTCAGCCCAAATATGGAGGGAAAAGCTTTGTTTGGGCCGAACTAGCAAGTTACGCATCTAAGCCTTTCAGCATTGATATTGATATTAACTTTCGTAATTGATATTAAATTTCTTAATTTGTTCTTATCTTTTAATTATATAATAACTTTTTTTTTTAAAAGATCAAAATATATTAAGAAGCAAAATTATCCATCAGAACAGCAGTAAGAACGATGGAGGGCTATGCCAAAGTATAAGCGAGTCTAAATTAACAGCATTCCTAACTATTAAATTGACAACTTGGTCGACATCCCTCTTAACATATTTTACTTCTAAGTTTTGAATTTCTGAAACTAACACCTTGCAGTCGTTGAGTACTAAGTCAAAACAGGATATATCACAGTTTTTTTCCCTTAGAGCTTGAACGACCGTCTATGCATCAGTTTCAAGAATCACCTGATTGATATTATAGGTCTTCACCTAGCTCAGTGCCTCACAGATCGCCATACACTCAGCAAGCTTGGGAGCCCTGTCAATAACCTTTAAATGGCAAACACAAAGCCTCCAACATGGTCTCTGCAAATAATGCCCAACCCCACCTTGCCTTCTTGAGCAAATAATGCAGTATCCACATTAATTTTTACCTTTCCAACTAGAGGGAGCAGCCAACAAATAGACTCATTCTTAGTTTTAGCAAGACCAAAAGCAACAGGTGCAACATGTGTCTGCCTCTATTGCTGCAACAACAAAACCTGAAGAGAGAACTTGTTGTATCAATTCCATTTTACTATTCCATATCAAATTATTCATATTCTGCCAAATACTCCAGCATGTCATCCCAACAATGTAGCACATATCAATGGAACAAAAATTAAAAACTTGTTTTAGTCATTTTGCAAATTTTGAAATAATTCCCCATATAAAACCCACCTCAAATTATTATCAGTATCCTCATGCAAAATGGCAAAAAACCAACGAGTGCATAGTAGTCTCATCATACTCTTGACAGACTTGACATTAGCTTGGGTCCTTTACCCTGCATTTTCGAAGCTGATTTGATAAACATTAATACCTTGACTGAAACAAATATTTTAAAAGAAGTGATATTGACACTCCTATTTTAATTTTTAGTATTTTTATTATTAAATTTGACTATAATATACTTATTTCATTTAAGTTAATGATTTTTATAAAAAATAATACTTATTTTTTTATTTCTTTATATATTTTATTTATTATTATAATATTTAATATGTAGAAATATTATTTTTTATATTTTTTTAAAAAATATTAATTTAAAAACTACATTTAATAAATATATAATTTTTTATATAATAAAATATCTAATAAAAGTTTTCATTTTTTCAGTTATAAAATATTTTTTTTAATTTTTATATTTTGTTTAATTTTTATTTTTGAAGCAAAATTTTTTTATTATCAAGAAAGTTAATTAATCAAATAAAAACATGAAAATGTTAATATTTTTCAATATATTTTGAAATAATGCAATAATTTTAAAAATATTATTTTTTATAACAATATGAGTTTGATTATTTATTTATTATTTTAATCATATAATTTTAATTTTAAAAATATATATGATTTATTAATATATTTTAATAAAATATATAATTAAAAATTATTTTCAATGGGCAAAATTGAAATTTTTTTTAAATAAAATGTTAGTAGGATTATAATTTAAAATTTAATTTGGTAAATCATCTTTCTTATTAAAAATTAAAATAAGTATTTTTTTTTCAAAAATAAAACAATCAAATCAAAATTTTAAAATTAAAAAGTAAAAAATATATATATAATATGTAAAAATGAAAATTTTAATTTAATTTTTATACAAAAACTCGATATTTAATTAATATGTTTTCTAAAAATATACTTATAAATATCATTTTTATGTAATAAAAATATATATATATATAAAAAAGTAAATATAATTTAAGTTTTCTTTTTTTTTTTTTTAAGTACACAAGTCTTTATTTTTTACGAAAAATAAAAAATAAAAATTTTACTTAAATTTTCTTTTATGTATATAAAAGATTTTTTTATATATAAATTATATATTTATTAAATATATTTTTATTTTTAAAATTTTAAATATATATATATATGTGTGTGTGAATTAAAAATGATAAATAAATAAATAATTTTTTTTCTTTATAAGAGTTATTAATTAAACAATGTAATAAGAGTATTATAGTTAAATTTAATAATAAAAAAGAAAATGGGAGTGTTAAAAATTAAAAAGGGATTGCTAATATTATGATAATAATTTTCATTAGGTCTAGACTTTAAATTTATGACTTCTCTTAAAATTAATATATATGATTAATAAATTTTTAATTTCGATTTATTTATTTTAACTTTAACCTGAATATTACGCTTTTGACCATATTAGAAATGTAACTTACTATATACAAAAAATAATTTGTCATACTTTTTTGCTGTTAAAAAAAATGCTACTAGTTTGGATTTAATGACACTATCCATTTTCATGATTTATATATCCAATATATATATATTTTTTTTTTCAGTGAAACCTTCAAATATTCAATAATTAGTAACTCTCACTCATTTAAATTTGAGTCGAATGAGAGTCATAAAAATGATAAATATCTTTTAATTTCTATTTTATCAATTTATAAGACTTGAATTCGTAACCTATTTAATAATTTTTGACTTTAACTCATTCAAGTTCATATATAATAAAATTTATAAAAAGATTAAATTTTTTTCAACATTTATTTTTTCAATACATAAAATTTAAATTCAAAATTTATTCGATAGTTATTAACTCTAACTCATCAGGATTCGTTATCGAATGAGATTCATAAGAAAAATAAATTTTTTCAGTATTTATTTTCTTAATTTGTAAGTTTCGTATCAATTAAATTAGGATTGGTTCATATATATTATTAAATCACATTTAAGACGAAAATCCTGGAAAAAATGTTCCTATATAAATATAAATAAATATTCGGCATAGGAAGAATTGAATTGAAGTATTGAAGACAGTGGAAGCAGAAATCCTGGAAAACCCATTAGAAGGAACACGTGCACGCCGCATTTGCTTTTATTTCAACTTTCAAAAGCATAATCAATCTTCACTTTCTTTCAATTTTTTTCTACTTCTTTTTCCCAATTAGGTTTGACCAACAAAAAAATCTACATTTCTTATTTCAAGAAATAAGACCTATTCTACTTACCTAATGGAAGTTGATATTAAATTTAATTCAATTAAAAAAAATAGTTCATATCAATTTATTATGATATAATTTGAGATAAAGAATTATAATTTCTTTTTAAAAAATATATATATCATTTTTATTTTTGAGATTCTCATAACCACATATGCTATATGATGCAACCCATTTAACTTGAAATAAATTAATAAAAAATTATAATTTTGAAATATTTCAAAGTTTTGTTTGTGGAAAATTAATAAAAAAAAGAGAGAAATTAACCATTAAAATTTACTCAAATTTAAATTTGAAATTTTATTTTTAGAGCTAATTCAATGTTTAATTTGACTTGTTTATAACCTGTAAGATTATGTTTGATTTGAGGAATTATCTTATTAAATTAGTACAAATCATTCATTTGCCACAGTAAAAAAGAATTAAAATTTATGAATTATTTAAAATATATTTATAGTTCACTTTTATTTTGATATAAATATTAAAAATTTGTAATTTTTTTTTATTATTGTATCCTTATTATTATAATAAATAACATTAATTATTCTAAAATAATATGATTGATATAAACATTTTAAAGGGTATATTTGAAAATATAATAATAATTTAACCTGAAAAGAAAAATAGACTATTTTTTTTGGCATCCCAAAAAAGAAATATTGACCATTATTTATAAATGGAAAGAATATTATTTTTTGAGTTTTTAAAATTTTTATGTAGAATTTGAGATTTTAGAAAATTTATTATTTTAAAGAATAAAAAATTTTATAATTTTTTTTTTTACTAAAAATAACATCATTAAATCCATACATTTTATTTGTATACTAAAAATTAAAACTTAAATTTATAATTTTTAAATTTTAATTAATTTCATAATTTTAAAATTCTCAATTTAAATTACATAATGATTTAGAATATTAATATTCTCTATTAATAATGATATTAATTTATTTTTTATATTACAAGATAAACACAAAATGATGAGTAGCACATTAACTTACATTCTCTATTGATATTAAAGTAAATTACACATATAAAAAATTATTTATAATAACATTAATATAATTGTGGATGTTCTTTTCAAGAAGTATAATTATAATAAGCATCCTCTTAAAAATAGTATCCCAAGCTCTAACATTTGGAAACCAAAAGCTACGTGTACCTAACATCACTTTTTATTAATTTGGTCCACCTTATAAATGGAAATAATTATTAGAGTAATTAAGATTGAGAATCCAAAAAGGTATGAATTGAAAAACTTTTATAAATATATTTAAGACATTTTAAGTGTTGAAGATAGATTGAATGGGACATCGTTTGGGTATCATCCACGCCATGAGATTCTACCCACTTTGGCTGCACATGGCCATGGGGGAAAGAAAACGAAATCCATGTTTGAAGAAACCCCACAACCAAACATAGGCTTCATGTTCTTAGGATTTGGTGTTTTCAAAGCATACCCACTTTCTTAATTTCCCCACCATTCAATAAAATCATATTTTCTGATTAAATGTTATTTAAAATTTTTTACATATATTAAAAAAATACAACAAATCACGTATTAAAATATAATTTAACAATAAATATATATTTTTTTAAATAATAAATTCAAAATCGACTTCTCTCTTTCAATATTTAAAAAAAATACAATAAATCTTCTTTTTAAAAAAAAGTTATTTACCAAAATACTCTTATTATTGAAGAAATTAAATATTTATAGTTATTAATTAAAATTAAAAAAAAATAGTCTTAATTTTTTTAAAGTGACATTTATTTAGTGAAAAAAAATTCTCTAAAATAACATTTATTCAGAAAAAGGAGGAAGTAATGTCCAACATTAATTGAAAATTTGAACATACATTTTTGTAATTTTATATTATTAATTTTTAATTATTATTATTTTTTAGCATTAGAAGGAGGAATAAATCTCGGATTAATTATTCAGGAGAATATATATTTATTATTAAATTATGTCTTAATAAATGATTAATTTTTAATTATTTATTCATTAAAAAAACTTATTTTTTATTTATGAAAGAATTGTAACAATTATTTTTCATTTCATTTAAATTTATCATATCAAGTAACATGCTCCCCTAATAATAAGTCTGAAAACCATAACAAGTGAAAATGATTACGAAGACTTATACAAGATTAAATATAATTAAAGTATTTTTATAAAAATTAAAAAAAAAAAAGCATATAGTTGATTAAAGTAGAAGTGATCAAAGTTGCGATTGAGTTTCTTCAATTAACTTAAAAGGCAAATTATATTTTAATTTAATTTTGATAATATGTATTTAATTAATTAATAATTTAACACTCAAATGTTTATTTTGCAATACAAATTAAGAGGATTTTAATTCATACCCATTATTTTTTGTGATTTCTAAAACCTATATATATAAATCAGACATCAATTAACCTCTGATTAGAAGTATAAAACAGATGATGAAGAGGAGCTGAAATGTTTTTATCTATCATATTTATAGGGAATTTTATTTCAACGTAGATTGGCTTGTCCCTTGGATTAGCAAGCTTAATTTAGATTGTTATTTGTTTGAGGTTGCCCTCAAGGTTATTTAGTGTTTTTTTTTCACGATAACTACGGAGTCTCGTATATTAAAAAATAATTTATGTTTGTTTTTTCTTCCTTTGTTAAAAAAAAAAAAAATGAATTAATTTATATAAAAAATTATTAAATAGAACGAAAATATATATTTTTTATATAAATAAAAAGAGTATATGCAATTATGGTATTTAATAAAATTTGAAAGGTGCATATAGTTTATTAATTAAGAAAATGGGTGCAATATCCTCGATTGAAGGGATATGAGCATGTGTTTATGTCTAGTGAGTGTAAGAAATAAAATAATTAAGTACTATAATGGATATAACATGGTTAGATGGTAGCTTCCTAATTAATTATATATATAAGAATATCATTGACTAATTAAGGTCTATTAGGACACACCCAAATTAGCAATTATCGAAAAAGACAAAATACTGAATTATCAGACTCAAATCCAAATGAAGGATTTAATTGTGTTATACAAACTCATAATCCAAATCCCAATAGAACTTTCACTAACCCTTTCATCAACTTGTATGTGCATATGGTGAAAAAACAACAATATTTGCATCCTTTTCAAGTTTTTAGGTTTTTGACCTACAATACCCAACTTTCCTAACTACTTACACCCAAAAATAAATTAAAAAACATGAAACATTCCTCAATTTTAGGATATTTTTGTTTCATGTAATGATATGATAAAATGAAAATAATTCGATATTATTTTGATACATTTCATTATAGTTTAGCAAAAATACATATATAATTTAAAAATAAATATTTATTTGAATTTCATCTTAAATATTAAAATAAATATTTATTCAAATTTCATCTTAAATATTAAAACAATATTGATATTACTTTATACTCATTTGTCCTACAATAAACATATTCATTTATTTTTTAATATATTCTAATTTAATTATCTAATTATTTAATTCATATTACATTTTATCTTAATATTATAATAATATTTTTATTAAAAAAAATTAAAAAATATAGAATATGAGAAAAATAGAAAAATATATAAAAATTAAAGTAATAAATGAATTAGAAAAATTAAAATCGATTAATTTTTTTTAATCATTATATATTTTATAATTAAAATATTTATTATCAAATAGAGAAAATATTAGTATTATATTTAAAACTAGTAAAATAGCATATATAACAACTTACTGCAACCCACAATATCAACAAAGTATATATTTGCCCAATATAAAGTAATTAAATAAATAATTTATCGATAAACATTTAAAGTTGGGTTTGAATATAACTTCTTTAATCAAATATCCCATTATCTTAGCCTTAAATATTTTTTGCTACTAATATTTAATTAATCTGAATGGTAGATATTCTAACCGTTTAAATAATAGTTTTAAATTCAAATTTTTGTAAGTACAGTAATTAGTATTGAAAGAATTAAAATCTCTAAAAAAAAATCCTTAATCGATAATAGTGGAATATCGGATGTTTTAATCATATATATATATATATATATATATATATATATATTAATACTCTATATATGATTTTGCCATATGTTGTCCTTGGAAAATTTCAGTGACTCTTTATAATATAGTACTTAAGAATAAGACAACCTACATATCATTAAAAAATAATCTAATATATATAATGTGGGACATTTAGTCAAAAAGCCACTTAGTTTTGCATTTTGCTATAATTAACATAGTGCCTAGTCATTGTTTTGTTCACAAAAGGTGCCTAAGTGTTTCTATCACATGCCACCCAACATGGCTTCTCCTTGCCTTTACATTCTTCATCTTATTTGAGAAGGAATGCTTCAAACTTAGGAAAAACCAAAGATTAAAAATAATAATATTAAGCAAAATAAAAATATATTATAAAAGCTTAGAAAGCTGTGGCACATATCATTGATACAGTTTCAGGCTCAAATTGGATGCACATGGCTTAGCAATGATAATCCTTAAACACCCACTAATTAAATTAACCTTCATAAAAATAGATTTAATTAAGTACCAAAAGTCTAATAATTAAAAGAACCTTAAATAATAGTTACTCCATAATCAAAACCAAACCATTTTATCTAATGATAGTACTTGCAAAAAGATCACAAGGAGTATTGAGTCCAAAATCATTAGGCACTTTCAACTAATTAAATAAATTGCTTGATGATCCACCCATCAAAATCATGATCTTTATATACGGCCCTTATTGCAAAACTTTAGATCATTTGAACCATTATGTAGAATCTATTGGTCAGAAATTTTTATAGATTTTCTGATAAGAATGGGGGAATGTATATGGCTCAAACAAATTGAAAAGATTATCATGTGGGATTACCCAAGGAGATGTTATACTCATGATAGCCTTTATTTTTATATATATAATATGTAAGAGGTTTGAAGTTGATATTATGTGTTAAAATTAAATTAACTTGAAAATCTTTAATTGACTAATAATAATCAATAATTATGAATTCATTATAAAGAGGGTTAAGTATTATTTTATATAATTAATCTGGCATAAAATGAAATATTGTATGATTGAACAATTAAGTATAATATACGTGATAAATTCTCTCCCCAGTACTCTATAATTAAATATTTAAGGGTGAAATTAATTGATTTATAATGAAAAATATAAGTTAAACTGAATCGAGATAATTTTTAAAAGAACTCAGAATAATAATAATAATAAATTATTAATTATATATTAAATCAATATCATGTTGATTAATCATTTTAATATGATGGTTTTTTATGATTTTGGTATGGGCATGCTTGTATCAGCAATGATAATGGGGGTGTGAAGTTTGAGGGATGAGAAACTTTTTCTATTTGTTTTAATTTTTAGATGAGAAAAACATATGAAAGTCCTGATTTCATTAATTTCTTGTTAGATTGAGTGTAGTGTCTATGATTAGTTTCCCATACATGCATGGTTTGATAGTTCACATGTAACAAATTTTAGACTATATAAGATAAACTTAGAAATGGACATTGTAGAATTGTTAATACAAATAAAGTAATCTTTGATTAGAGAATAATGATTAACAAGGTATCTAAGAGAACATGCTTAAGATGGTCATTGAAATCTCTAATCATGCCAACCCACTTTTTTTTTTTAATTTCTTTCTCTAACTCCTTTCCCATCATTTGAAGCTCATTTATCAAAGGAAGATTCTTTTTTATTTCTTTTCTTTCCTTTTTCCTTTGTTTATCCCTTGACGGGTAATATTTGGATTCATTAGCAACATGTTGGTTCAATCGTGAATGATTCATGAGTATTTTTTTTAACTGTCGAGGGTTGAAGGCCTTAGTTGTTATAATTTGGTTAGATTATATATTTGTTTTTTATGACTTTATCAGTGAAAAGAAAAAATATTTGTATTTTTCTTATTAATTGAATGCAATAATTTTGAAGTTGATGAACGCAATTATAATATTAATACATAATAATGCAAAAATCATAAATATTAAAATAATGCAAAAATCATAAATATTAAAATTTTTTTACTATAAATTAAAAATGCAATAATTTCTCTATTATTAGCGTCAGCGTCAACGCAATTATTTTTTAAAAATCTGAAATTAATAAAGTTATTTAATATTTAGAAACTTTACAAGTACAAGAAAATATCACACAAATCATTTGAAGTAAAAATAAATAATTTATATAATTGATTCAATTAATTTTAAAATTAAAATTAAATTGAATTAAATTGAGAAAATTATCCCATATTTGACTAATTATATATATATATATATATATATATATATTTCCTTGTCTATTCCCCTTTAAAATACAAGTTTTAATTTAACATATGGCTCGTATGAATCAAATGATCTTATATAAGAATTATGTTAATTAAACCAACTATACTATTGATTTAGCGAAAATGAAAATTTTGATTACTTTGGTAATATTTTTTAATATAATTTTTAATTTAACTTATGGCTTGTATAAATCAAATAATGAGTATATGTTAATTGGTATTATAATCTAGTAATATTATAAAGTTATTTTTAAAATTTTGAGTTTTTAAAATTAAAAACGAATTAGAGTCAAATGAATTAAAAAATAATCGTATGTTACTATTTATAGCTGCTGTTAGCTAGTAACTGTTATTCAATTCAGTAACTGTTATTCAATAACTGATCGTTATACATGTTTAATAAAATTATTATTAGCTGTTAGTTGTTAATATATTTAATGATCATTAAGGAAAAATATTAATATATTTTTTATTTAAATATTATTTTTAAAAAAATAATATATTTTTATATTTAAATAAATAAAAAAAATTTTAAATTATAAAAATTTTAAATTATAACTTTTATAAACAATATTTTTTTTATTATCTAATAATTAATAATTATCACTAATTAAATAAATTTTTAATGCAACTATTGAAAAAATACTAACATATTGAAAAAAAAACTAATATCTATATAAAAAAATTTTGTCCAACACTTATTTAATTAACTAGTGATATGCTATAAATGAAAATTGTTATTAAACAAGTAATTACAAGACTTTATAGATACACACTTGTCAACTAATCAGTGATTACACATATTAAAACCCTAAAAAAATCAAAAGGGCAAAGGACATATAAGGAATTGAAAAGATTTCAAGGTACAAATAGAAAATAAAATTAGACAAGGCGCCATCTTTTATATATAAACAGCTCACATGAAACTCCAACAACAACAAAACACACACAGAGCAATCAAAAATTCCACTCTCTAAATCACTTCTTTCTCTTTAATTTAAATATATTTTTACAATTTCCTCAACCGCCAACATGAATCCATCTCCATCAAAGAGCAAGAAAAAGCAAATAACCACCCAACAACCACCACAGGAAGGCGGCGGTGGAAGATTTCTAGGAGTTCGAAGGCGGCCATGGGGAAGATATGCAGCAGAGATAAGAGACCCTTCGACGAAAGAAAGACACTGGTTAGGAACATTTGATACTGCAGAAGAAGCAGCATTGGCTTATGATAGAGCTGCCCGTTCAATGCGAGGCACGCGTGCTCGTACTAATTTTGTTTACTCTGACATGCCTGCTGGTTCTTCAGTCACCTCTATAATTTCCCCTGACGAACAACAACAACAACAACAACAGCCACCTCAACACCAACAACAAGAAAATACAATTTTTGTTTCACCTACAGATTCCCAATGTCATTTCGATCCCATTTCCATTTTCAACTCGCAAAATTATATATCAAATGATTTTACTTTAATGGCTGGAGCAAACCCCGCCAGTTCTAGTTATAATAATCAACAACAAGAATTTGTTATTACTGACAATGAACTTCCTCCTTTACCTCCTTGTGATATACCGAGTAGCTTTTCAAGCTCATCATATAATAATTCGGATTATGAAATGATGAGTTCGTCTGGGGTGATCGGATTTGAAGACCAGTCCACATTGACAAATGGGTTTGACTCAGTTTCAGGTGGATCTTATTTCGGGTTTGATTCAGGTGAGTATGTTCATAGCCCTCTTTTTAGCAGGATGCCACCGGTTTCTGATACGGTACCAGAAGGTTTTGATTTGGGTTCATCGGCTTACTTCTTCTGATTAATAATCAAGTTTAATTAATTAGCATATCATAATTTATGTTAATTGGCTAATTAATTGCATTGAGTTTCATGTTTTTTTTTTTTTTGGTTTGGTTTGTGGTGATGAGTGAGACGAATCCAAGTTTATGGAGTTGTTTATATATATATGTAATGTATAAATATATATTATATATGTAAAGGCTGTAATGGCCATAAAACTATATGTTATCTAATGGAGTTGATAAGTTTTTTCTATGTCATAAATTATGATGATGACATTATTTATATTTTTGTCTTGTATTTAATTTGACAAAGAGGAGGACTAAAGAGAAAAGGGTAAGAACCTTCCTATGAAAATGATTAGTGGTAAGCTACAAATTATAATTGGATTTGTTAAAAAAAAAAAAAAATAGTAGTGTATATGAAAATTAATCTCTGATACTATTTTATTATTAAAAAAATAATGATTATTATATTGTAAAACCATCTTAGATTAGATAAGATTAATGGCCAATCATGCCTTTTAATCTTAGCCAACGAGAATATATTACTATAAATAATTAATTATAATACTATTATTTGGACATGAAATAAAAAAAAAATTATATATTGATATATAAAAATATTTTCAATTAGAATAATAAAACAAGAATATAATCTAACAAAGTTAAATATTTTAAGTTGTATATATTATTTTTTTTTATATGTAATTAAATCTATATCAAATTGTATATCAATATCCTTTTCAAGGTAAATAATCAATTAATTGACAAGAAAATCATTCTCTAATTTTTTTTTAATAATATATAATAATTAATGAGGATTTTATAAAATATTAGAGTCACCCGCCATTAAAAATAGGTCGATGTCACATATAAATGAGAGGTGACTAAGTCATTAATAATTAAAATTTTTTTATTAATATATTTAAAATTTTTTAATTATTTAATTTAGACCTACTGAGATTTTTTAAATTGACCCATTATCTTAAAAAAAATTATTTTATTCTATAAAGTTAAAGTTTTAATATTAAATTTTAAAAGAATAATATTGCAAAGCTAAAAATAGTAATATATTTTTATGAATCCCTCTCTCTTTTATTTTTTATTTTCAATTGAAAAAGAGAATAAAATTGTCAAAATCAAGTACAACGCATGGAGCTAAGAACTCATGGAAAGTTGGCACAAAATTCCTTACTCAAACAGTAAATCTTAGCAACGAAGAGCCTTGGCAACCAACAAGAAGTCAAAATTTTTTTTTTGTCAGTATTCACAAGATTGGTATTAAATTATTTTCTTTTTTCTATCCAATTCTAATTTTTTTATTATTTAATAATTTAGAATTTTTATTTGATGATAGTATTTTTATTATTTAAAATATTTAATTTTAACTTTTAATTTTTAAATATTATTATTAGGCTAGAAAGAAATTTCTAAAAGTATAAAATTTATAGAAAAATGAAAATCCTTCTGCTTGTTTAGTTGTAAAAAATAAAAATTATTTTTCAAAAAATTATTTAAATCGAGAATAATAAATTTTCTAAATAGAAAATTTAAAAATAATTTTCAGATTTTTCATAATTACACTATATTATTTTATTATGTTTTTTATTCTCTTTTAAAATAAATATTTATGAAAAATAATAGTTATATATTTAATAAAAAATGAATCTTAAAAATAAAAATAGAAATGGAAAATAAAGAAAATTTTAAATGGGAAAAAAAAATTATCGTATTTTTTAATTTGAAAAAAATAGAAATTTGAAAAATAAAAATAAAAATTAGAAAAAAAAAATAAAAAATATTTTCCATAACTTAAAAAAAGACATTCCTATCTTAATTCTCAATTTCCCAATGATGATTTGGACTTCCGCTGCTAATGCCAATTGAGAAATTTAAGCGAAAGAAGTCCACACAAAAACCCAGCCCATATAGTACAGGTGATGGGAACCTTTTTTCTTTTTTTGTTTTGGGAGAAATTTGAAAAAAGAAACTCGTAGTTTCCTGCATTTATAAATAGGGGTCAGTAAAATTTTTTACGCAAATTATAAATTAATCCTTAAAGTTTGATTCAAATTTCGACTAAATTTATATTTTAAAAAATTAATGATAATATCCTGCATTTTATTTTTATCAGATGATTTAATTCTTTTATTTATTTTTTATACTTTTTTATTTAAAATTAAAAAATAAATAAATAAAATAATTTTTATCTCCAAACTACTCAAAACTCTAATTCTCATACATAAAAGTAGCTTCCTTGTAAAAAAAAAAAAAAAAAAAGCAACCAAGCAGCCATATCTCCTCTTCGCCTCTAACAATCACCGACTTCTCTTCTTCATATGGCAATTCGCTCTCTTCAGCCATAATTTCTCCACCGCGTCATACTTTCACTCCCTTGTCTCCTCCCAGTCGAGATTCCATCCCCCTCGACAGCATATTGACTTGGGAAATGTTTCTCCAAGCTCCCAACCCAGATGTATGCGAATTTAGAGTACTTTTCATTCTTAATTTTTAGAGCTGCCGTGGTAGACCTGTGTGTACCACACCTTCTTGAACAAAAACCTTCAATTACAATATCATATGATGTCAAAACCACATTTATAGCATCTTTTTGGGCACCCTTTGAAGCGAATTGAACAATTTGCTTATTGGAAAGTGATTTGCCTAATGAATAGTTCAAATCAAGAATTCGGGTACCCAAAGGGAAAGCAAGAGGAGAAACTTTCTTAGATTGTATAAGATGATAGTATTTGTTAATGGCTTTCCACCAAGTGGACACAGACAGTTTAGCTAGTTCAGATTTGGAAATGAAAGGGTAGTGATGAAATCTGTAACAATTGTACATTGAGAAGGCTTGAATTTTCCATACCATATTAAATTGATTAAAATTTTCCCAGAAAGAAGAGAGCCATTATGATATTGAAAGAGCAAAGGTTGTTCATTCTAGGTTGACTTAACGAGTCTCCTTGCTGCAGAGCTAAATTCAATAGAAGATATAAGAAAAACAAGCAATAAAAAAATATTGGGGGAAACGGAGAAGGCCACTATGGAGCGAAGCAGTAGATGTATTAATTTGCAAGAATTGGCGACATGTGAAATGACATTTTTATAAAGCGAGCAATTTTTTTTTTCTTAAAAGGGGTTAAAGTTACAGGGGAAAGCGTAACAGACGCTAGGAAGATAATACATTTGCTGCTTTTTTTTTTTTTTCCTTTTAACTTGTTAGGGGACATCGTTGTGGTTGTTGAAGATGATGGAGGAGGTATTTGGTAAAATGATTACTAAATATATTATTAATATAAAAGTGTGATTGCTAAATCGCTAATCGCTAAAAATAACTTATAACTTCTTATAAAATTTATCGATTAAAAAAATTTTTTATCATAATTGGAGTTTTTAATTGGCCAACCAAACATTATAAATTTTCTCAATTGGCGACGCGTATATTGGCAATAAACAATTATGGGTATTTAGTTGGTCAATCAAACAACCCCGAAGCCTTCGCTAAGGAGTGTCGTGGTTTTTAAAGGCATTTTAGCCATTTCTTTCGAGATTTACCAGAAAATATAGATAAAATAATTAAATGATATGATCTGGTCAAAATACAGAAATTCAGTTATAATTTAGATCAAAATTTAGAAAATAATTTATAATTTATTCAATAATTTTATTAATAAGAGTCTGTAATTTATTTTATTAATAAGTCTGTAATTTATTTCATTAGTAATTATGAGTATGATACTTTAACATTATTTCAGTTTATATGATGTTAAATTTTAATAAAAAAATATTTTTTAGTGACGTAATATTAAATTCATTATAATGAGATTTATTTTAAATTAAAAAATATTTTTAAAAATTAAATTAATATACTTTACTTTTATTTAAATAAAAATAAAAAATAAAAAGCATAAACCCAAAAAACAACTAAACACATAAACCAATAAATTTGCTAAGAAAATTGTAAATTTATTTATTTTTTTCTTAATTACTAACTTTTGTTAATTTTGCAAGGGATTTAAAAATAAAATTCATATTATTAAATAAAAACATAAAAGATATTATATTCAATTAAAATATCAAAAATCGAAGAAAAAAAAAAAGCAAAGCAAATTGGGACTTATCTGCAACGAAGGGGACAGCCGTTGGAGTGGCAACGATGATGAGCAGCAGTAAAGGATCAGGCCAATAGGATTGGCAATGATTGAAACTAGCGTCTTTGAGTGACGACGCATAAGAAACAACGGTAGAGATGTGTTTTGCTAGTGCTAGACGTGCTTGCTCCAACGATGATTCATGTGGATAAATGCTCGACAGTGGAAGAGTTGGGCCATTGTATGAGTCTCGCCCAATCTAAAACTCGCGAAGGTCGGTGATGGTTTTCATATTCATGGGAACGTATGTATTTATTTAAAATTTGCTAGAAGGTTACAGCAACATTTTAAATTTTAAAAAATATTAAATAATTTTTTAAATATTTAAATATAAAAGTAAAGTATTATTTTTAAATTTAAAAATAAAAAAAAAAAAAAAAAAATTTGATAATTTTTTTTTAAATGATATTTGATAAAATTTTATTTCCAGCCAAACATTTCATTCATCTTCCCTTTTAGCTTTTATTTTTTATCTTTTATTTTTTAAATCAATTTTATTTATTTTTTTATTATTTTTTGGATTGAATTTTTGATTTTTTATTTAAATAGAAAAATAAAACTTTTATTTCATATTAAGTTAATTTTTTAAAATTTTTTTAATTAGATAAGTCAAATATCATGTCAAAAAAATATTTTTTTTTTATTAAAATTGAATGCCAAATTAAATGAGACAGAGTGTCAAATTCTTAATTGTTAATTTAGTCTAATTTAAAAAAAAATTACTGATTCTTATTTGCAAATGCCAAAATCACATAATATTTTTTTTTTTAAATTTTTTTCCATTTTTTAACATAAAATAAAATCTTTAAAGAAAATAAAAGAAAATAAATTAAAGAGAACCTAATGATAGTGGCTAAGAAGTATTTTTCTTTTATCCAATATAAAAGAAATTAAGTTTGTAGACATGTAAATCTCAAGAATTGGAATCAATTATATAATGTTCAAATTAATTATATATATATATTGCAATTAAATTTCAACTCATTCGAATTTAAAAATTAAAAAAAAAAGTCATTTTGAATTAAATAAAAATACTATCATGAGATTTAGTTAAATTCATTTAGTGTCATAGTAATTTTTCTCAATTGATAAGTCAATTTTTACCTTCAAACTTTTCTATTTTTAGTAATAAAATCATAAATGATTTTTTTTTTTTTTTTTTTTTTTTGTTTTTTCTGTCTCATAGCTAAGAAGTTAAAATTATTGTCATATGCATTAAAACTAACCTGTAATAATACTTAACTGCTTAAAAAAATATATAAGTGAATTATAACTCTTATCTTCTATAATGTGTACCAAAAACCTCCATCATAAGGATTAATAGTATCATGAGCAGAAACCCAAAATTTTATTTACATGCTAAAATTAATAAGAGGATAAATAAATAAAAAATAAAATATTACTTATTTATTAAATTTTTTCAATAATTTTTTATCCAAAAAATAATAAATAATTATATTTTTTCATAAAAGTACATTTTTAATTAATTAATCTTTCTATATTTATAGGATAGCATTAATTAAATAATTTTAATATTTAAAATTATTTATAAATATTTAATTTTGAAAGACTAATTAGAAATTTAAAAGAATTAATTAAAAAATTATATATGCTAATTATATAGAAATAATATAAAATATTTGGAAGTGATTTAGAGCAATTCAAATTTTTTATTTCATTATATCTCTGATCATATATTTCATGTCATTTGTTATGTAATAATATATAAAAAATTAATTTTTAAAATATTTTTAAAAAAATAATAATATAACACATAAATAGAATATAAGATAATAAATGAAATATATAATGAAATAAAAAATTCGAATTGAATTTAAAAAGATTAAGACTATCTCATAATTATGTTGTGAATAGTATATAATTAATAAAATAATTCAAATCCAAACTCATATTATACCAATGAAATGCAATTAAATATTATAACGCTCAATCCTATTAATTCTTTGCAATTCAATACTATTAATTATGTGCAAACAATGGATATATTTAGGAAGAAAAAATTATTATCTAGATATGAATATATACCTTTTATTCATATAAAAAGTGAATCGATATAGAAATGTTTTTATTTTAATAATAAGAATTTACTTTTATATTAATATAGTATCCGTTTTATATAATAATTTTTTTTAGAAAAATATTCTTAAAAGAAAAGGATATTTAGGAAACAAAAATTTCAAAAATTCACTGATTAGTTGTTTACTTGTTGGGATGAGTTACAACTTATAATACATATATGTATATATTTTTTAAATTCATAAATAGAATAACTTGTTTATTTTAAAAATTAGGAGGCATAGTTAGAATTTCCAATTTTTTAAAATTTTTATATTATTATTATTAATAATGTTTATACATAAATACCCTAATTAAAATATTTATTGCTATAAATACCTAGCATTTTCGAAAAGGAAATAAATATTAAAGAACAAAAAGAACTTCATCTACTCCAATACTTCAAACATATATATTGCATATATGGCAAAATAAGATTCAGAATCTTTTCTTACCTTATATATATCAAGAATTCAAAACTATACTTTTATTATTATTATAATTATATATATCAAAACCCCTTTCACTCGATTTTCCAATCCAAACCCTTTTCTTTAATTTTTCACAATATTTTCAAATTTCTAATCTTTACAGCCACCATGAGAAAAACCTTCTACTACAATTTCCTACCCACAAAAGCCGAAGAAGAATCAGCAGCGGCTCGCAACAATCAGCACCAAGTGACTCGAACTATAGTAGAAATCAGAGACTGGTTCGGCCCACCAAGAATCGACCCGAGCAACCCATGGCAAATCAGACGGACGATAACCCGAAACGAAGTGGCGACAGGCGAAATTGTATTGTCGCATGAAGAAATGTTTGAACATGTTTTTAGATATTGGAATGTTGAATTGGCAAATCATGTTGTCCAAGGGAATAAATGCTTTGTTATTTTGATTGATTATACAGAGGAAAATATGCCAAAAATGTTTCAGAGTGGGTATGTGAAGATTAATGGGGCTAATGATAGTTATGTTGTTGGGTCAATGGAGGTGATTCGCAGTAGAGTTGTGAATCCAGGTGATGAAATTGGGTTGTTTTGGGATATGAGGCCTGCTGCTTATGGTTTCGGTTTTAAGTTAGTGCGTAGAGGAAATTCTAGTAGTTGATTTCTCAAGTTGTTGTCTTTTTTCTATTTTAATTAGCTAATTAAGTACCTTTTTGCTTAATTTTGGAATTAAATGTTTTATTCTATAGGGCAAAAGTTATGAATTTAAAATTTCATATGTTATTTGATTTTTTTTTTCTTTAATGTATGGAAAAATTTGAATTATATGAAAGAGATTCAAATTAATGCAACTTTTCAATTCTAATTAACCATTTTTTTTTATGAATTACTATATGGTTATCACAATATTTTTTTTCTTTTTATAAAAAAATATAAAAAAAAATGCTCGAATTAGTTTATGTCACCAAATATCTTCTTTAAATAAATCCAATGGAGCACTTTCTTCAAATTAATTCAAAGAAAATACCCATACATTTGACTGATTTAGATAATTAAATAATAATTAATATAGAATATAAACCCTCTTACTAATCAAAGTGTCAAAATTATATATAAGTGAACAAATTTTTTATAAATTTTTCTATTATAATGAGCTGATTTTCTATTTATCTTAAATCTAATTTTTATAATAAATTTTATTTATTTTAAGAATTTTATAATTATTTATTTATGATTTATTAAACTATATTTAAAATTTTAATTTTTAAAATTTGGATTATTATAATTTTTGAAAAATTACTTCCAGTTTTAATTATTTATAATTGTTTTAAAAAATAATTATTTTAATTTTAATTAAAGTGATGAAAATATTTTATTTGTTAAAGAGTATGAATTATTTAAAAAAATTAAAATATAATGTTTTGAGGAATAAAAAGATTTTAAAAAAAATAAAAATAGGACTAATTATTATTTTTCTCTTATAAAATGACTCAATATATTAAGTTTCATGATCTTTCAAATATACATTAACTCTTCCCTAACGAATGTCACAATATATTACTAAATTTTTCCGTTTAATTTTATCATTAGTCAACTCTAAAATAATTAATAAGGACAATAAAAATATATAAATACCTTTGCTTATTATTTTTTATTAATTATATTCTATTTTTTGCTTTAAAATATATTTTTATATTTTTGACAAATTTGAAAATAAAAATAAATAAAAATATTTTTTATTTATTTAAATAAAAAATTTGAAAAAAAAAATTGTAAATAATATTTTTACTTTTTATTTTTAAATTTGTCAAAAATATGAAAATGAATTTTTTATTTATATTAAAAAAATTTAAGAAAAAATAATTTAATTTCTTCTTAAATTATTTTTTTAAAATAAAAAAATAAAAAATAAAAAATATTTTTATTTATTTTTAAATTTATCAAAAAATATGAAAATAAATTTTTTGACCCTAAAAAATAATTTTTAAAGCAAAAACAATATGTAATTAATTAACAATAAAGGATAAATATATTTATTTATTTTTATTGTTCTTATTAAGTATTTTATAATTAACTAACAATAAAATTAAATTAAAATAATACTAATATAATGAAACATTCGTCATAAATGAATTAATATATTTTTAAAAGGAATATATTAAGTTATTTTATGAAAAAAATAATAATTAATCCTTAAAAATAAAATAGTGTATTAAGTCATTTTATAAAAAAAAAATAATGTTAATTCATAAAAATAAAGGAGTGTATTAAATTATTTTATAAGAAAATTTATGACCTGAGAAGTGATTGAGTTAAATGTTAACCATTTAAACCTTTTTTTTTTTATTAAATTTAACTCTTTGGATTTATATTTATGTTATATAAAGAGTTAAGTGTGGCTGTGGAAACCTGAACCTGTAACCTGCTGGGCGGAGAGGAAGATGTTACCGCCAGGAATAATTTAATATATTGTTACTTTATTTCTTTAATTTATATATAAATTATTTTTCAAAAATAAAGGGCCAAGTAATATATTTTTGGTGAACAGTAATTAATTGACTAATTGTCTTAAAATATCAACCAATCAACTGTTAGTATAGGTAATAAATATACTAAGTCATAACTTATTGATAAGTGTATTTTTTAATAAATAATAGAAAAACAATTCCCCTTCCTAATATTTAAAAAAAAAAAAATTATAAATTAGGCTTTTCTGTTGTAAATTGTGTGATATTCAATAAGATCATTCATATATTGAAAGTATATCTCGCAACAAACATTTTAATTATAAATATATAATTATTAAAAAAGATATATTTTTTTAATATTATTAATATATTTATTATTTTAATTTTTTTTAATTTTTTTAATTTTCTCACATTTTAATTCTCTTAATTATTATATTTATTTTTAACGTATTTTTAATTAAAAATATTATTATAATATTAAAATAAAATATAATTTACATTATGAAATGAAATAATTAAATTGGAGTGTAATAAAAAAATTAAAAAAATTAAATTATTTATTGTGGGACAAAAGGAGGGAGTGTATTATCTTTTAATATAATAATATGTCAATGCTAATTAATTAATTTTTTTTTAATATTAAATAAAGTAAATAAACATTGACTCCTTAATATAATCTATTTAAATCTAAAAACTTGATGGAATATATCAAATACTTAATTGTTAATTATCTTTAGAGACCATAAATTGAAAATTAATTAATCAACATTAATATTAGTTTATTTGATATCATTATTTTAACAAGTATTTAAAATAAAATATAATTATAAAATAAATTATTTCATATAAATATAAATAAATTTAATAAAAAATAAGATTTTAATAATTATATTTCATTATAATCATTATTATTTTTAATGATATGTCAGAATATTAATTTTTTATTTATTTAATTTATTTTTAAATTTTTTATTTAAAATTTATATTTTTTAACTAGTGTCTTAAGGTAGTTGTTTGAAAAATTGATTTTAATATATTTAAAATTATATTTTATTTTTAAAAATATTAATCATATATAACGCCTCCATTATATATATATAATTCATATTTGGATCAAAAGGTAAAAGACTTTTAGGTGCAAATAATTATCATGTGAATTAATTTTTTGTAAAATTTAATATTACTTAAATTAAGTTCATGAACAACTCTAATATACTATAAATTAAATATTAAAAAAGTGAATTATTTTTCAAAACTATTGTTCACAATCATTAAGTGTATGGAAGCTGCCAAGAAGTTATTGAAGATGCTTACATTACCGGGCCGGGCCGGGCCGGCCCACAAGTACACGTTGGCCTTTGTCCTTATGATAAGCTTAAAATTTTAAATTTTTTGGCAGCTTCGTCTTCGGATATATGCACCCGTCATGTTGACGCGCTCTTTAATGCATTTGTTTCTACGTTCTCCTCTTTTCAGCAACCAATGGCTTCCGCGTCCAATGCGTGGGAAAGATATATAATAAATTGTTATGTGTTACTTATTTACCAGCCACGTGTACACGTCTTGGGAGATTTTAATTATTTAATTCATGTGTTTATATAATTTTTCATAAATATGATTAGATTTATTATATATAAATCAGTTAAAATAAATAAAAATATATTATAGATAACGTTTATATAAATTTTAAATAATATTTGTAAAAAGTTAATAATATAAATAATAATAATTTCATATAATTTTTTTATAATATTGAGATGGAAAAATCGATTATGAATTTATTGATATATTTATAACTAAATTATATTTTGGGGTATAATAATTTTATATAAATTTAATTTTTAAAAATTTTATTTGACATCTAATGTAATTTAAAAAAAAATTATTTGGTGCATAATAAAAAAAATTCTAAATAATTTTTAACTTGTAGGTATATAGATTTTGTGGTGAAATACGAGAAGAAAATGACGTATGTTTCTGATACATGAACCTTTTTAGTTTTAAGCATCTAATGCACAAAGATTGGGATGACAAGTGAAAAAGAAATTCAAGGAAATCACGCAACTATTATGTAATATAACTACTTAGTTCAAGTTGTTATTTCTTTTAGACTTTTATCTTCTTACATAGGGACAGTTACAAGATTTACATTTTTATTTTTTAATATTGAAAACTGGTCCTAATAAATAAAATATAAAATTTTATAAATTAATTATAAACCATATACTTTATAAATTGAATTAGTATAATAGTGATACTAAATTCATCGGATGAACTTTTATATAAAAAGATATTAGCTATTTAATGCAAAATATTTATGGAACTTAAAGTATAAAAAGATACTGTGTGATTGTAAGCTCTTTTTATTTTGGGGTTCGTAGATTTTTTTTTCTATAAAATGAGAACTGAGGTTTTCATTGTTAGTATTTTGAAACCTCCATCCTTAAACAATGTTATAGGCTATAGACATGGAATCTATATGATATAAGAAATAATTCCGTAAATTTATAGTTTTATGGCACGTGAACGTTATGTCAGTAATTTTTAACGTTATTAAGACTTAAATTTTAAAGTGTTAATATGAAAATTTCAGGCTATTTATAAAAAAAAAAAAAATTTATAAATATTAAAGTGAAAATAATTACAATCACAATATATTTTTTTTATCTATAATTAATTTTACTTGTTATGATTAGGAGTAAGCACTATTCAGTTTTAACTAAAAAATCGAATTGAATAAATGAAATTTAATTCTTTTAATAATGAAATTTTTTATTTTTAATTTAATTTAGTTATTTATTTAAAAAATTATTATTTTTTGATTTTCGAATTAATTACTTTAAAATTAATAACAGTTTTAATTGAAATAACCGTAATAATTGAAATAACTGAATTTTTATTTATTAATATATAAATTATAATTTTTAATAATTATATATTATTATAAAGAATTTTTATAAATAATATTTAATATTTATGCATCCATTCCTAAAAAACGACACTAAAAGATAAAGCTTATTCATTAGGTATCTGTAAAATCAAGAGAAAAGAGTTGTGAAAGAGGGTGTTTAAAGTGTCTTCAGCAAGTCTTCGGCGAGTTGACTTTGATAACTAACTCAGTCTCTGATTTTAGAAATATGATATAAATATATTGAGATTAGAGATTAGAGAGATTTATATTAGTGTCCTAATACCTTTGAGATTCATATAAGGATGGGTAATTTTCTCTGCGGACTTGAACTTAAAATGCCCCTTTAGAGTAGCATATATATTATGATGATATATTATTAATTCTAAATAACGTTAATTATATTGCAAAGTTTGTAATTTTTTTTTATAATAGATCTTTATTGTACATGTATTTATAGAAATAATAATTTTAAAAATAAAAATAATTATTAAAATTGAGAATTTATTTTTGACAAATAAGATATTCATAAATATACAAGTTTATGTGTGGCAAACACTTGTTTAACAAAATGAAATGATAAATATTTAGGAGGTATTTAGATTTTTAAGTGTAATATTTAATTATCGTTTAAAAATATAAGTATCGATAATTAAAAAATTATTAAATATTTGAATAAATATTAATTATTTATTTATTTTATTTAAATTAATAAAATTTGATAATAAATAAAAATTATAATTATAATTTAGAATTTTTATAAATTAAAAAAATATTTTTATTTTAGATCGAGAATTGTTAGATCCAAACACACTTGTAATTATAATCAATAAATCAACCCAAATGAAATCAACTCCAAGTGGACTATTGATTTCACGTGACAAAAAAACTCAATTAATAAATGGTCATATGAGCTCTTAGGAAATCAAGATAAATATGAGTGGGAGCTGCAAGGTAAAGCGTACCTGCATCTACACGTGGCACACATATAAACACGCGCTTCCCTAGAGCGTGAGATTCATTAAAATAAATATGAAAATAAAATAAATAAATAAACGTATGACAAACTGAAGCCTGAGGTGTGAGCCTGAATAGGAGGTGTCCGTTGAGATAACTCTATAATTGAAAATTGAATAAAAAAAAGGATTATTATTAGATAAAATATTTTTCGATTATAATATTTTAATTTAATTTAATTAATAGTTATTTGATTAGTTCCTGTAAACATTTTAAATTATTTGATTGGTGTTTTTAGCTATTAAAAGCACAGTGACGAGAGAGCGAGAGAGGCAGAGGAAGAAGAAGAGCTCTTTAACCAGTTTGGCTTTGCCAGGAGAAAAAAAATGGAGCCGGAATCGGGACTTCGCAGTCCTCCTAATCATTCTCAGGTTAAGGTTTTATTCTTTTATTATTTTTTAATTCGAAACAAATAGAAAGGAAACATTTTGATTCCTTTTTGAGTTATCTTCACTCTTTAATCTTCTTTTCTCATTTTCTATCATTTTATTTTATTTCTCCTTTTTTCCTTTTGATTTCTTTGCTTTTATCAGGATTATTTTTTTTTTAATTTCTGATTCAAAAGGGAGTTTTTTTTGGGTTATTTATTATTATTATTATTATTATTATTATTATCAGTGAATTGGGTATTAATTCATTGAGTGAGTTACTGATTAAGGATTTTGAGATCTTTCAAGCGTTGAATTTTGGGCTCTTGACTCTCCTGAATCAATCTTGAGATGGGTTTTAATTAGTTAGTTGGTGGTGGGCGACTGTGACCTGTTATGTTATTGTAATTGTGTGTTTTGTTTTTGGTCTCTTGAGCTATTCTTTAATCCTTGCTCAGAAACTGGTCTCTTTTCTTTATTAATATGCTTATATTTTATAGGAGTTATCAGCCTGCTGACTTTATTCTGGTAAAATAACGCCTTTTAACATTTCTTGAATATTGAAGTTGTTAAGCTCTTTGGAGGTTTGGAGTTTTAGCTTTATTCTAAACCATAATTTCAATGGTTTTACAGGATTGACTCTGAGTTCTTTTTCCTCCATAGTCCATATATTTGACACACGCTTTTGATAAGTTATAGGCTAATAGTATGAATTAGATTGTCAACCCCGGGTTTTGATATTCATTTGAGGAACGATAAAAGTCTAGTTCTTAGTATCATCATTGTTTTCAACAGACAACTAATTATAATATTTTGACTGAGCAAAAATAATAACAGTATAGTCAATGATTTGGTAGCAATTCATTGTTTTGGCTTCTCTCTCTCTCTCATTGTTTATTGATTTCCTTGTCAAATTCTATTTGTAATTTTTTAAAAGCTAATAGTAGTTAGCAGGAACTTTATCTTTCATTGAACTGACAGTTCAATAAGTGCTTAAATGGAAGTTTTAACTTAATTTGTGTGGCTTTGCAGCTTTCATGGGTTAATCTGTCAAGGAATCTGATATTAGCATACCAAAGCTTCGGCGTAGTATATGGAGACTTGAGTACTTCACCACTCTATGTTTTTACAAGCACATTTGTTGGGAAGTTGCAGAATCATCAAAATGAAGAAGCAGTATGCGGTGTACTTTCTTTGATTTTCTGGACTCTTACATTGATACCTTTGATTAAGTATGTCTTTATCCTTTTGAGTGCAGATGATAATGGTGA